>WHPZ01588476.1:0-19067 GCA_016617965.1 Macrosiphum rosae
GGCGGCGGCGGTGGTGGCAGTAGCGGCGGCGGAGAATAAAAGAGCTTTGCGCCAGAGCTGACGGGCGAAAAAGAGAAATGACGCTTTCTTTGCATGCACGGCCAACGACTATATAGCGTATACGCGGCAAGGCGCGGGAGGGAAATTAATTATATTTGGATTTCGAACGGGCGCCGCCGCCGCGCGCACTGCTCTTCCACCGCCGCCGTGGTCCGTCACCCGCTTGCGGAATGGAAATTAAGAATAAGCGAGAGCAGTGCGAGGGTCTTGATGAGCGGCCATATTTTCTTTTCCGTCACCGCCGCCGCCGCCTTCGCTTTTACTCTTTTTTATTCTTTAACTATACACGCGCGCACACGAAGATCTCGCCCGAAAGAAAATTCCTCTCCTCGTTTCATCCCCTACACACAACTCCTCAGCCACCACCGTTTCATTCTCTTTCCTCCTCCTCCTCCTCCTCGTCCTCCTCTGACGACGGTCCGTTATATATATAATATATATATATATATTATATATGTATACATTTCCCCCCTCGTTGTTTAAAAAAATAAAAAATAAAAACTACTCGCCCTGCGAATTACGTGTGCCGCCGCTGCCACTATATAATATATATTATATATGTATATATTTTATATATACATTCTTCGCATTATACGAACGCGCCATCCTGCAGCCACCCACACACCCGACTGTGTCCGCTACCCATCGACGACGACGACGACGACATCGTCGCTAGGGAGAGAAAAAAACACACACACACAATGGACCCCGCGGTGGCTCATGATAATAATAATTATTGCCACTACACGTGCCACCGGTTCGCCACCGCCTTTGAATATTCATACTGTCGCGCTTAAGAAGGTTATATATATAGTTATACATTGTGTAAAATATATGATATTTATATACTAATATAATATATACTTTGGTCTTTGGATACGTCTCCCACCCGAAGGGATCTAACGTGGCCGCCGCCACGGTCTAATCGACCCAATAAAATCATTTCGGTATCGTTTTCTCCTGCTCTCGAGAAGTTATAATATTTTATGTAGGTAGGTGCGCGTCTTTATAAAATATATATAGGTAGATAGTGTATAAGTACGACCTCAAAGTCTCGGCGGTCGTATTGTATACAGGCACGTTTTTACTCCACAAGATATGCGGTGATCGGCAACAAAAATTAAACCATCTGCATATTAAATTACCGGTGGGATGCGACCGGATCGAATCCGGTCGCATAGGAAAACCAACATTTTTACAAATTGTTAAACGTACAAATTTATGAAATAAAATTAAAATTAGAATTTTTAGAAAAAATAATATCTGTAAAACAGTAACAGATTATAATATGGAGCAACTTCTTCTGTACACATTATATCTAATGATCTCTAAAAATAACAGTCATGATGAGAGCAATATTATTATATTACTTATACTATGTCTGTTAATGTACAACATATTATATTAATGCAAATATCGGGGATATCAGATACGTCCATACACACTTTTGTTAGTTTGCTTTTTTGTTGGTCCGTATAACTTTCGAATTAACTGTAGTAGGAAAGAAACTTATTTACAAGGATGTCGGCGCACTGTTTGTTTTCTCTCTGACCCACGTGCTACATTTCAGATTTACGTTTAACAGACCAACCCTGTGTTATTATTTTTAATATTAGAGTGAATCAAACTATTATTAAACTTTAAGTTAAGAAGTAAGAACATTACCTGTCTCTACGTTTGCTATTTTATGATATTTAAATGTTGATGTAAGTTATGAGCGTGTAAATTATTACAATTTAAAATTGCTTATAAATTGTATACCAATTAAAATATAAAAAAACAAATGTAAGGACACAGGTAATTTGTTTAACTTAAAGTTTTTTTATAATAGAAGAATTCATTCTAATGTTAAAAGCGATAACACAGTGTTGATTCTGCTAAAAGTAAATTTGTTATGTTGCCCGTGGGTCAGAGAAAGAAAACAAATGGTTTGCTGACATCCTTTTAATTATCACAAGAATTAAATAGGCATTGATGCATCAATAATAGTTTATTAATCAATATTTTAAAATTTACTTATATAAATATCTAACATTATATCATAAAATATAAATTATAATGTAACACCTTTTCTTAATTTACGCTAACTTTATAAATACCTATTCTTACAAATCTAATAGCCATAGCTGCAACGGATGTACCTATTATTTTTAATAAATAAAATAAATAGTTTACAGTTGCAGATATTTAACATATAATTTCTCTTGGAATAATTATATTATTTAGTGAAATAAATGAAAACGCGTATACTGATCGCTCATGGACCTTTGAAGGTTTTAATAATTTTAAAATAATTATATTTCCAACTAATTTTTGCCATTTTAAATACTCAAAGCCAGTAATTACAGTGTTGCTTACATATTGTAAATATTATAAAACACTGAAACTGGGACTTTTTTTTAAATTTTATTATTAATTACTTAAATTTCTTCGTAATAAACTTTTTATGGTGTACCATTAATCACACGAGATTTTAAACGATTCAATAAATTAAATAAATACCTCGGTTTTTATTCACGATTGATTAATTCGTGGAAATTACTTTTTATATCTTTCATAATAGAGAAGTTTAGTTTTTAATTATAAATAATATATGTAGGTACCTAGTGGTTATTAATTACTATTAAATTGTTGACGTTGGTTTATTTATATTCATAATATCAGTTCAAAATAAATATGTTTAGGAAATTAATAGTTAATAAAAATATTGTAGTAATTCATTTCTAATTAATATTGCTATATCGTATAAGTTTATATTTTGAGTACTTTTTATTTATACTTCACTTTAATACGCCTTCTCTATGCATTCAACTATTATAATAAATTGTCTTATCAAACATTTTTTTATCTTATGAATGCATACCTACCAAAAAGTCATGTCTAAAAACATTTACTGCCAAAATGACAAAATCAGTGTTAAAAAAAAAATTGTTCTATTTTATTAAAAAATTTTTATAAGTATTTTTTTTACTGAAATCAGTAAAATATATTTGTCACTTTTCAATCTCCGTAGTTAGTATAGTTTAAAGTTAAGTTATTATAGGAATATAAGTTATAAAATAAATAAATAGGATTGTTAATTTATTTTGAATATAATTTGCTGTTTGACGTTTATAGTAGGATAGATATATATAGGATATAGGTAGGTATTCAAGAACTAAATATCAGTGAGTTTGGCTAATCGTTTCAAAAAGCTTGACTGGCCGAAACCGGACTTGGGGCCGTAAGTTAGAGACCCGGAGTGTCTGGTGAATAGACTATAGATTCTTAATAAATTAGTATACAGTCTAAGCAGTAAGTTGAAAAAAAATGATATATTTTTAATAAATCTGAGAATATGAAAACCCTGCCCCCCCCCAAAAAATAGGTTAATAAGGTACCTACTAAAAAATTGAATTTAATATACGATTTCATATTATTACGGTATATAATATAATATAATATCGTATTAGTATATTCGATATCGTTAATTGTAAATTATCGTTAGTTGTTATCTTATATTTTCCTTAATTTCCTGTAGTACCCCAGTACGTAGGACATACGTGGTTTTTCGATAGGGACTTTCAGGTTATAACTTCTTTATTTACAATTGTAATTTCAAAATGACGACTGCTTAAAATCTGGTGAATGCAAGGCAGTAACTGAAGGCATGTCGGAGGTCCACAATTTTTATAATATGGATACTGCCATACTGGACACTAATAATTTTTACGGCTTGTTTTGGTCTCGTTCTCTTGCATGGGGACATTTCTATAGTTTATAGTTATAGGTAAAGGTATAGATCAATTCGCAAAAAGTAAGAATCAAAAATTAGATTGTGTATTGATTTGTAGTTGTTCATGTTTTGAGATATTTTACCTTTGGCTTTTGTACTATTTTGTATAATCTATACACTATTATTACTTTTAAAATTATACCTAATATTTGTAAGTTTAATAAAAAAAAAAAAAATAAAGTCTGATACATGCTCTAAAGTTAATAGTTATCTATATACCTATATTTTACAATTACTATTTTCACAACTAAGTAATTATTAACTTAATTATTAACTAACAAGGTAACGGGCAATGGCTAATGTGGCCATGCGGGTTATACCTATATGTTACTGATTTTGAAGCATTTGAATATATGTATTTCGATATTACAGATACTTATCATGAGATATCGAAAAAAACAATAATGTGATGCTTATACACCACCCCTCCCTTAAAAAAAAAATCAGAACCGTCACTGAATTGAATCACTCTTTTTAATTGACAGTCTTGTACTAGTATATTTTTGTATAAAAGTTAACTGAAAAAAATTCTTCATTTATTATTATACAATATTTATTATACATAGGTATTATAATATTATTATAAGTACATTTTTCCACAAATACCATGATACAATAAACTATAAACAATAAAAATATACTAGGCGTGGATCTTAAAAACAAGAAAAATGACTTTAAAAAATATGATTTAATGCACTATTAATATTACAAAACTTAAAAATTTCCCAGAAAAATTGTTTTTAACATATAATGTTAAACAATGCTCTAAGACTAATATAACTAAATGCAAAATAAAAGTTTCATTTTTATGTTATTTGATGAATGAAACGAATTTTGTGCTCAAAATGAATGAATTAGGACACACAGAAAAAAAAAATGCGATTTGCATTTAAATGCGTGCCCTAATTATAACGTAAAACCCTCATCTATAATTTCAAAATCTGATTTTTGATCCTTCTAGAACTGCTGTAATGGTATGATTATTGTTTTACGAATTTTTTCCGTAGATGACCGGAAGAGTTCAATGGATAATCGGAGTATAAAATAGTGTTGCCTGCCGGCATTAGATTTGAAAAATCACTTTTAAACGTCCATTGTTCATTTCATTATTATATAAATTATACTATCACCATAAAACATGACATAGGTCCTAAGCTTATAATATTATTATTTTTTACACGAAGACGGCTCAATGTCATCATATTGTAACGTTATCGTAATCACAGACTGACCGAAGTATATATCACGAACGTTACTCGGCGGTGTGCGTGTTTACTGCCGGATTCTAATCACTATCCGCAGAAGGAGACGTGGCACTATACTTTGGCGAGTACTGGACACACACACACACACACACACACACACACACACACACACACACACATATAATATATTGTTTATGGGCACAAGGTACTGGTATATGTGGGTACTACGTATACATATTGGACAAAGGGGGTGACACACGCAGTTTTGTTTTTTTTTATTCTTTTACATTGGTACGGAGTAGGGTAGATGAGTAGGTTAGGTATAGGTGAGTTGGAAATGTTATATGTTTATATATATATTGTATACTATTAAATAAAAAAAAAATAGACGATGACGCCGCGGACGCCGGTGCGCAGGTTGCTTCACATGTGCGTTATCTTCGGGGTAATAAAACCGAAACCCGTGGCACTCGTAAACCGACGGCTGGCTGAGGTCCGTTGTGCCGACCCGGATAAGCCATTTAATATAATTAAAAATATATACTTACATATTATTGCAGTGTATAATATTATCTTTCGAGTGATTCGCGCACTGGCGACCAAGCGACTAAAACGGCGCGACGCGGCGGCGACGTCGACCGCGCCCAGAAACATGGGAATGTGATTTCCAAAATTATTGCTCGCATGACTGAAACGACTAAGGAAAACCTTGCAGTTTACTCATTTACAATATACATATATATAATATATATACACGTGTACACCTATATATTTCAGTTATTATATTATTATATTTATGCAGTAATATGATCCGTATATAGTACCTACCTATACCTATAAATATATTCCATTGAAGAAATTAAATCAACAAATGTAAGAAGTTTTTAACTAAGAACTCTATAGAGTATAGTACTGTATACCCATGTTTATAAAGTAATAATTAATTAGTAATGCAATAAATTATATAATTATAATATACTTTTTGTATATTATTATAATGATAGAGATCCACCGAGTTGTATTTAAATAAGTATATTATTACCTTTAGGTATTTTTCATGAAAGAATAAGTATTTGATTATTTTCATAAAAATCTGAATATTATATACTTGGGTAATGTGTATGTATAAAATTAATTTCGAGTAATTAAAAATAAAATGCTATTCATCCACAAGACTCTTACAATATTTATAAATACAGTATACATGGTAATGTAAGAGCTGGAAGTAAAAAAATCGAATTTTCCTACATCAAAAACTTGGATTGTGTGTTTTTGTAACGGGAATTTTAGTGTGTGCCTATGTAAACCTCGTACTGAAAAGTATCAAAGAGTTTCTTGAAAAATAATTAAATGAAAATGTTTATCTTATAAAAAGGGTAATTTTTTTAAATCTTTATCATTCAGAAAAAAATACCCTTGTATAAAAACACTGAGGAAGTTTAATTTATCAGAATATTTACCTACGTATTACCTAATTAAAATGTTTAATCTATAAATTATTATTAAATATTACCTTTTATATTCTATATTAACATTATTTGTTATAAAAAAAAAATGAATCATACCTTTTCTTAAATTTAGAAATTTATTTTTAATTTTAAGAGTTCAAATACTTGTTTTATGCATATTTTTAATATGTAATTCATTTTTATGTAGGTATTAATAAACACATTACCTACATTTCACTTTTTTTGAATTTTGAATTCAATTTTTCTAAAAAAAAAAATTACAAAATTATACTTTCAATAAGTTTTCTTAGATTATATTATAGCTATGCAATAATTTTATAGTTAAGATTATTAACCACAACTGTCACTATTTTTGTGTAAGTAGGTACATGGTATTTATATTTTATATAAAATGTAAACTTTTAAATTTTTATTTGATATATGTATAATTGTATAAATATCGATTATAGCTCATGTTTATTTTCAATGTTTATCAATATATTATACGCACATGATTTCATTAGTGACGTTAGACGTAGATTCTTTTAGGACATAAATACATGTACATATTAACGTATTTTAAGGCATATAGTAGGTACCTTGCTTTATTTATTTGTAATATTTAATAACGACCCGAAATAAATATAATTTAATATAATTAAATTAGCTTATAATAACTATATTTACTACCTAATTAATAATTTTGTTAGTTTTGTTTACAATTTTTAATTACCTACTAAAATTCATTTTAGACACAGCTACAATTAATTTTTCAATATTCAGTTCCCGTATTCGTTATTGTTCATTGTAAAAACAAAATATATTATAAGAGCTCTAGGTGAATTAACCACAATATAAGTTGGTTAATAATTACAGTTACAACGGTTATTTCATAAAGTTAAATATTCATTGCCGGACACTTATTGACAGAGCGTCTCGGACTTAACTGGGTCTGCGGCGTTAGCACTCAATTCGTCAGCATTTGTTTTGTTTGTACGTCGATACTGTAGTAATGGGGTTTTCAGTCTTGACCCTTGTTGGGTATAAGACAAACGACTGAAATGGAGAATTGTACATAAACAACTAATTCCTCGCACAACGAACGCTTTGCATAGTACATAGTATATTGTTTAAAACGCCTCAACCCGTTTATTACTATTATTATTACTGAGAAGTAACAATGCATTTGGAAAGTATTAGTACCTATACGTTAGACCATGACAACGAAGTTATATAAATTATTATAATATTACACTAGCTATTTTTATTCCATTTTTAGTTTACATTTCTGGATGCGTACCTATACGCTATTGCTATACCAAAATATTCAAATTCATTTTTATTTAGGTACCTAATTATAAGAAACTTAAGAATACGAAGAACCTATTTTGGTGTACGACCGCTAAGAAAAAGTGTGTATTTTGGATACTTTAAAAGTAGAAATGTCAGGACTTTTGGAACAGAAGAAACACAAAAATATAAGCTTTTACTGATACATCTTTAATTCTTAAAATAATTTTGTCTCCTACCTTTATCGGCATCCTGATTAGTGATTACAATATTACAATATTATATAGAGAGATTCACCAATCATGCTCAACTCCATTTTATTTTTTTTATTCCGTTTGTTGGAATTTTTAAATACGCTAAAATATTTTTTTTACTACTTAAGAAGTGTCCAGTGGTACAAACTTCAAATGAGAACCCCTCATTTTTACTGTAAATTATTTAGTGGATCATTTTTTGAAAATGTTGATGTACCTACAACCTCTCTAATTAAAAATTAGAACAAATAGTTTTTTAGTTATTAAAAAAAAAGTTTATAATAAGGGTAATAGTCCTTAAAAATTATTTTACAAAAATATAAAATAGATGCATCTAATATTGAATCTAGTGTTTATTGTACTTGGACTATTTTTACTAATTATTATAAATGTCGATCGATAATTCACCATGATACTGCAGTATCTTCTAAATCCAAGGCCATGGACCTATTCTACTAAGTAAGTACCTACTCAGTGTTACATAACTCAAAACTATACTCGTTCTAATTTTTATTTTGATATGCCAACGTTTTCAGTAAAATTATCTGCAAATAATTTACAGTAGAAAAGCGGGTTGTCGTTAAAAACAGTAATTTTTATCTCCAGCAGACAGTCCTTAAGTAGTACGGAAAATCTCAATAATTTGAAAACACGGTCTATGGACTATATAATCTATGGTCTATGATATGGTATTCACGTCAGTAACTTGTTAAGTATATAATTACACATTCCAAAAATCAGCCTTGATTAACTGCGTTTTTGAAGAAAAAAAGGGGTGAGCATGCTTGGGAATCACCTTGTTTATAATATAAATAATTCATAACTATTAACGTTGCCTGTCATTATACTCGCTATTCTGAAGTATTTTCTTAACAAAAACGAATATTATGGATGGCTACTAGTTGCGTTCAGTGGTAAAAATGTATTCCGAATTGTGATTTGTGGCCCAGCATTTTTTATGGTACATACAAATGTTAAACACACAAAATAAAAAAATATTTTATATATAATGGATTTTCATTTTCCTTTCCATTTAACATAGCACTATTTTTTTATAAAATTTTTGTTTTATTATATTTATTTTTAAATAAAAAATGTATACTAAGGCTTTAGTAAGACTTGTTTTACGTTTTTTTTATACAATTGAATTTGTTAATTGGTTATCTACTACACCTCTTAAATTGATAAACTACACAACATTAATGATAAAATATATGGTAAACATATATTATGAATGTCGACTGTCGTTATATTCAACGGTATGAATATAATATTATAATCTTAAATTTGTAAATATAACGTGGATATAACGAAAAAACCTGCACAAAAACTCGGACTTAGCATACAACAACCCAGGCCGCACTTAGGATTAGACCTTTTTTCGTAGTTATCTTTGGGACGAAACTAGAATGCAGCCAATGTTATTATAGGGCATATCGGTTCAAATACCTTAAATTATAAGTCCTTTTGAAATAAATGAGCCGACGTCTCTACTATATTGTATTTCAAGTCGGAAACGGATGTGTTGGACCGGAACGTACCGGAAAAAATATCTCGTCGAGAATAATTTTCACGGATTCTATAAAAAGTTCTGATCCATATCGCCACTGTAATAAAACTATAGTACCTACCTATATACGATTCCGGGGATAATGATTTCTTATTTCGGTACAAAACTGCAGGTATATAAAAAGACAAAAAGTACATACTTTGACTTACTAAACATGTGAAAAATATGATTTATACGTAAGCGTGTTGTATCAATATTTTATGCAAGTTTAAGATGCTCATAATACCTAGAGAGTTCCTGAAAATGATATTGTGTTAAATTTGAATTCAATGGTATACAATCATGAATAACTAATGCCTACTAGTAATTTACGTACTAACAGTATAGGGTAAATGTATTATTTCCAACAAAATTGCATTTGAAAATGTCATTGTGTGTATAAAATATATTCTAATAATATATATTCTAGAAGTTTCAAGTTACCACGAAAAATATTTTGAAATTAAACCAAAATAACTAAAAACGTTATTCTTGGTTTTAATATATGTAATTTCGTTCAAATTTAAACTTAGTGTTTGTAAAAAAGAACTGTGTTAATATATTTTTTTAATTTTTTGGTTACACTTGAACTATTTATGAAAATCCTCGTTATACATATTCAATCTTCAAAACCGAATATCTTATACATTTGTAACTAAAAAATAATATTCAATTTTTTGAGATTTTGACGAATTTTGTCATGCATGCAAACCGTACATTTTTTTAGAGTTATACCAAAAAACAAAATTGATTATTTTGAAAACCGGGTTTGCATAAAAATTTCAGTTTTTCCTTAATTGTTTGATTGTTTTTTCCGACACTTCTGATATAACTGGGAATTTTTTGTTACCCTTCCACTCACAAAAAAAAGTATCAAATAGATTTAATTTCTTTCTAGAAAAGATACTGAAGAAGAAAATCAAATCATTTTTACTGTTCCAAAGCATGATGACAGACACAAAAAAAAAATACATAATTGTAAAATCAACACATTCATATAGTCAGAATCTCAAATACAATGAAAATGTTTATTATTTACAATGTGTAATGAATTGCGATCATTTACTTAAAATGTACGGTTGTTATAATTTGTCAAATCAATCTGCATCGTGTGTATTGAATATCAGTCACGAACGTGGACTGATCTGGCTGATTGGCGAGCCTTATTGCGCAAGTTGCAATGAATTATTTGTATTTATTCAAATTAATTTTCAACTCCATTGTTCTCACCTTCCTCGCTAGCTAAAGTCAGTTTCAACAACACGTATTGCCAGAAACAATAATACGCGCTTTTTTGTATTACCCCATCATTGAATCATGTAAACATCATATAAATCCAGCATTTTACTATGAATTCGTTACATCGCAAAACGTATACCCACCTACCTGTATTTAAAACTAATTAACAGGCCAACTTTTTTGATTTGGCCCGAAAAAATATACACAAACTCCTAGAATATCTCATCTCTCCAACTACATCGGCATCTACAGTTTAACACCGTCGTATACACGCGTGCCGTCGTCCCGGAAGTGTTTACGAAAGTTTTGACGTGGAGCGCATAGAGGGGTGGCTGCGGAGTGTGAGTTTGCGTGTACGTGCAGCACTGCGAACGAGTACAACGAGGGAATTGTTGGGGTAAAATAACGGTCAGGATAACGTGTGTTCACGTTTATATATACATACAGTTGGTGTAAGGAACGCGCGGGAAAACGCGTGGAAAGCCTGCACCGCCACCGTGACATATATTATATAGGTACCTACGCGTATATATCAGAGCGGAAAACGTATACATGACGGCGTCGGCGGTGAAAGCGACACACACTCGTGTGGCGGGAAACTCCCGTTTTCCTCTATGCCCATTGCAGTTTCACCCGTTTGCCCGTCCCACCCTCGTCTCGAACCGTCTCTCCTCTATACGGGGTTCCACACACAATCACACCGCCGCGCCGTCTCGTACTCAATATTGTGTCTGCGAGGTATTTCCTTTTTGTGTCTGCCGACGTACGCGCGTGCACACACACACACACATGAGATTCCGTAATTTGTTCCGCTTGCTATATATACACACGCGCACACATAACTTCTCCCCCCCCCGCAGACTCTTCTTCATCGACGCCTTCACATATAATATGTGTGTGTGTGTGTGTGTGTATGCACTCTCTTTCACACCTGTTTGTATGAATGAACGCCGCCGCAGACTACGACGATACATATAATAATATTATACATGATATTATTTTGTGAATGAAACTCACGATCATCGTCGTGTTTTCCGAGTGTACACGTAAAACATTATTATGTTACGTTCCTCTGGACACATATATACATAATAATATGTGTATTGTGTCTGTCTGTATGTATGTATGTATGTACCTACGTGTAATGTGTATATGTGTGTGTGGGTTTTTTTTTTAATATCGCGTTAAAAATATTTTTCTGTGATGATAAAATAAAATACAAAAAAACGTCCGTGACGGACGCGAGGTTTCCCCCCCACCCCCTATCTACTGACCATTTCATCGAGATTATCGAGATTTCCGAGCGGAAACCTTGAACCGAATGTTCACACGAGTCCGCTCTGTAGAGACGGACAACGCACACTCGTTTTTATCGATGGAATACATAATTTTTTCGAGTTTTTTTATTGCATTTTCTTCATATTATTATTATTATTATACATGCACTCGTCTTATCATTCTCTCTCTCTCTCCCCCCCATATATCTAGCTCTTTTCTCTGTCCATCTTACACGTTTTTCTTTCCATCAGCAGAATAGCGATAACGGATTCGTGTTGTTGAACACAAATGTACACACCAAATATTGTGCCCCGGTTCTTACGCGATTATTGTTTTTTTTTTTTTTTTTTATCAAACTCCTCCGCATTACAAATATTTCATAGTTTATTCAACAAATTTCCATTCAATACATTTTGTTTGGCTCAACAGAATTTAGATCTTAATATATGTATTCCATTGTCTTCAGCAATAGTTATAATAATACCTTTTATTATATTATAATCATTTAATTAGCTGAATATTGTTACTTGTGAGTGTGCGTTTTGTTTGCATTATATGACTATATTATAGCTTATGATTTTACGAAATTACTATCTATAACTTTTAAACTTTAAGTATATAGTTATTAGTTTATAAAAAGTATACTGAGCCACCTTAGACACTGAGTTAAGGGTGTTGAAGAAATACTTCTCATCATTTCATATCAAAATTGTTTATTATTTATATTTTATTAAGTTAGAATCTTTCTCAGTAATATCGAATGATTTTAGCTGTTTATACGGTTAAACATAAAATAAATTTAAAGAAATTCGAGAATTATAACAGAAACTAGGTTTACTGTATACATGTTTATTTTATGTATATATGAAATTAATCATTCTCAATACTTATAAATTATAAGAGATTGATAATAGATTCCTGTTAAATGTAATAACATCCTCATAATTGTATTCAACGATATTATAATCATCTTAAAGTTTAAATAATACAATTTGTTTATAAATTTACGATATACATTTTCATTTACCTATACGGTATTACAGTATTTAAAAAAATTAAACGGATCAATCCAATGAACTCCGATGAACCTTACCAACGATCTTATTCTAACTATAAAGTCAAAATAATTGTCGTGGTATGTCGGTAGAATAATTATTTTGGTCTGGTTACAGGCGCCACAATACGCATTAGTCAACAATACTTTCATGTGCGTGTATATTTTACATGTTTTTTTATTGTATTATTCGAGTACTGTATGTTTATCTGTATGAAAAAAAAAACACTAAAAACAAAACAATAATAATATGGAAAGAAATCGTAGAAAAACGACGATTATCTGTAATCGCCTTTTCTCGTTTTATCTCCATCTCGGAGAAACATTAAATACATTTTCACGATGCAACACACGTACAAATATATATATATTTGTTTAATATGTATAGCTATGCAATTACTTACCTACCAATTATTTTGCAAACATATAGTAGTGTACATAATAACCTATGTGGCTATGTGCATCGGTGCAACTCTTATACATTTTGTACTAGAAATAATACTCGTAAAACGATTACAGCGTCGTTGTATACGTACCAAAACTAAGAGAAAAACATTGGCGTAAAATGTAATTTGTGTGTGAATCCATTATAGGTATAAGTACATAATATTACGTATGATCTTATGGGTAGGTATATAATATGATTTGGTCGATATACGGTGTTAGTTATACATTATAAACAATACATGTTTAGATACGAAATGTTTTGTAGATCCTTTTCATTATTTTTAACTAATAATAATTAAGAATAAACCATACTTATAGTAAACGCATTCATAACTATATGTTATTCACTTGCTGATAATAACGACGTGTACTCACTACCCAGTACCCACCTATAATTATATAGTAAATAAAAAATGATTATAAAGCTGAAAACCTTATATTTAATAATTTAAAAATATTTTCAACTTACTAAAGTACAATTTGGAGTATATTAGTGGGTAGGATATTAATTGAGCTATGGTAAATGGGCCAGCCAGGCCCAGCTTTATAAGCGAGTTAAACAATTATTTTGAGAAAATTTCTGTTTTGATATGTGAAGAAATTATTTTACACGTTTTATTACATTTTTTAGTATGTAATAAATCAACCAGTTCTTACAGAAATAATTAACTACAATTCTGTAAATAATTATGTGTACAATTAAGAATAAAATAATATTGAAAGATAAAAGATTAAAACTAAAGAACTGATGGCTTTTAATGTTTTGGTTGTTTTAGTAGTAATTACTCATCAGCTACAAATGGCATACCTACATAATTTGCCTTAATACATTATAGTATTGATTTAATTTACTTAATATCTGGTATGTATACCATAACTGATAATTAAATAGTATTATCAAATTAACTGCACAAAACATAAAATAATTATTATCTTAAATATTAAAACGAAAATATAGGTCGTTGAAAAAGTATTTATTTTTTGTTATATACCTTATAAATCCATGATAAATATTACATTTATAACGGTGTACAGAAATATCAAAACCTAATTATCTGTCTAATAATAAAGTTGTGGTGGTAAACTAACAAGTGAGCATTAACAAGTGGTGTGTATGAATCATATAACACATACAAATTGTAATAGTAAATAATAAATAAAATCCATGTAGATTTCTAAAATAAATTTGATTTTGTATTTCACTCGTATAACTAAAACTAAATCATTAAAATTGTATGATTACAATCCATTAAAATACAACTGTATCATTGCATTTTTTAACGCTGTTCACAAATATTCATCACTGCGTTTTCAATATTAGGTCCCGAGTTATATTGCGATATTTAATAAAATGACTGGAGTCGATAAAAGTATACTTTTACCAATAGTTAACGTATACGTTAAAGAGTAGGAATACGGAGACTTCTATATTTTAAATGTATGATTTATTTTTCAAATGTGTGTTGATATTTAACGTAAATAATGGACATTAGCTGGTAGGTACGCAGTTAAAACTTTAAGAAGAACTGCAAATAAAAAGTAAAATTGCGTTGTGTACATAAATAATACCTTATGATGGTAATGGCAAATAAAAATTGAGATTTTAAACTTTATTCACGTACATATAGCGCTATATTTACACTGGGTTATTTTTTAACATCAGTTGAAATGTACCTATGCCTATCATATAATCGAATAATGAATTATACTTGAAGGATAGTATTATATTATTATCGGTGTATTATATGACTTGTGGCGTTTTAGATGTATTTTGAAATGTTCGTAAATACGATGTATAATATATGTATGTTCAATTACCACCCGCTACGGGGCTAATCCGCTTTGCTAAAATGAATTTTCGGGATAAAACAATATAACATATACAATATAATATATAAGAGCGTGGGCCAGTGTGCGCGAGGAGGGTGAGTTCCGTTTGCCACGAATTCCATGGAATTACGAGACCGGAATAAGGAAACGAAAGACTTAAGGGGGTGGATGTGGTGGACGAACAATGGACCGGTCAGCCGTTGCGGCAAAGAAAGGGGTCACCCTCATCCCCATGCAAGTATAATAATAGTAATAATAATAATAATAATAATAATAATATAATTACGGTTGGCCTAGTTCCGGGGGAGCGTAGAAAGCGGAATTTTAATATTCGTTTTACAAGGAATACGCCCGTGGCCTCTCTTTTGTTGTTTGTAACAAGACAAACGTTTTATTTGGTGGCCACCGCGGATGTAATATTTATGAGACCACTGGCAGCGGATACTAAATAAGTCGCGTCCGGCAGAAATGCCCGGATGCGCAGCAATTAAATGCTTATACTTATTACGCAACCCCTCATCAATTCTTACATCCGATCTTTAGGTTCGTATTTTAGGTTACAGTAATTCGATTTCCATATAATTTTATTACTACCTAGGTATGACCTGCGATACAATACCTCGAAATCTAAATGCTTATTAATAATATCCATTTTTGTTTTAATCTTCGGACATATATTATATATTATATAATATATGTCCGATATAATATATCGGACATTATTTATATATATATAATATAATACAATTCAATATATTAAATCGAATCTTATACACATATAATATATATTAAGCATCGAGTAGGTACCTGTACGTAGCATATTGATTGTATTCTTGTTGAAAATCTTAACTTATATGGGTACGTAAAGACGAAGAGAATACAGGATACTCATCTCGACTGATCAAAAAGACTCATTAAAACACGCATTGGAAATAATGAAAAATATTTAATTAATACATAGGTAGGTACTATATATAATAAATAAATATGTACGTAAGTTTACTATTAGTGATTATAATACAATGGCTAAAGTCTAGTTGTAAATAGTTAATAATTTAAGTTTCATCGGATTAAATTTATTCACGCAAGCCGTTGTTAAATCGAATTGATATACATTCACTGATTTTCATAAATAAATATTAATCACAGAAAACTATTAGGTAGGCATATGAATAACTTAAAAATTATAGTTTAGTATTAAATATATCGACGTCCTACGTAATTATATATATCATAATATTATTGTTATTTATCAAACATTGCATAGACCAATGTATACCTTTTTAATTTTTTCAGTTCATTAAGATGCATAGGCGCAAATTGGGGGATCGGGGGTGCTAAGCACCCCACAAACTTAGCCGTAGCCCCCCCAAAATAAAACAATTTACACATATAATTTTAATATGCTATATTGCAATGGTCTGCTTGCCTATTTTTTTCAGTCCCCATTCAGCCCCCCCAAGTTAAAAGTTGAAATTGCGCCTATGTTACGAAGTGGCGTATTATATAATATTACATAATATGTTGTAAAATTCTTCCTCAAGATTTATTTTATGTAAAACCTGTAAATTGCATAACAACATTAATTGTCGAAATCATTATTATTGTTATGCTTACACTGTATATCTGTTAAGGAAATGATATTTTTTCTTACTACTATAAAAAGAGCAGGATCCTAATATTATATTTGTAAAAGACTTTTTCTGAAGTAGGTACACCATAATGCTTAAAATTATAACGAATATTGATATTTTATAAGTTATAAATTATAACTTATAATATACTGTGCAATAAGTTTCAAAAATATTAATTAGAAAAAAGTTTTGCCGGAGGCATATGCCACGTTTATATGCAGTAGCTCAGATATTGTAAATGTGCGGGGTGGGGGTATGTTATAAAAAACGATTTCCTTGTAAGGTGCTTTTACTCACATAACATATTATCATGAGTGGTGGCTGGGGGGAGATATTTTCAAAAAAGCTTGTGTGACATGTTTTGTGACTGCTCCCTTTTCCTCGAAGACACCAATGATATAATCATCATAAAACAAAAACACAAAGAAAAAAGTTGAAAGTTTGGAAAACTGTTTTCTAATAATTTATGATCTTTGTGAACATGATTTTGCAACAATGTTTCATGTGTGACTGTGTGACTGTGTGACATAATATATATTATAGTATAGTATGGCATCATCTGCAGTTCTGTTACTCAAACTGAACTAGGTCATACCAGGAGCTAAATTATTTTAAAATGTGAATTGGGTTTTGATGTTATTCCTTATCCTCAAGATCTACAATAAATATAGGTCACTGGGTATTATCATTAAACTAGGTTGGTATATAAAAATAAAAAATCATTAAAATTCTTAATATATTATCTAACCTTGTTTTATATTTATTTTACATAGTAGCAGTTATGGATATTGTTCTAATGATCAATTTTTGAATGCAATAAAACATTTAAATAGTCCAATAAGAAATATGTTATTGTTTATTATAGTACAAAATCAATGAAAATATGTTTGATCTTACATTCCAACTCGTGTAATATTATATGTTAGGCTGATACCGAAACCAAGTCTACCACAAGATGTTTTACTATCATCGCAATTCGCAATCATAATTTGGTGATATTGACTAAACAGTAAAAACATAACTAATTTGTTCATACGTATACATAGTAAAATGTAATTTAAATTCAATTGTATTATAAAAACTCATAAAGTTTCAAACAGTCAAATACTTAAATTAATAATAATAATAATAATAATAATAATAATGTTACAATGTATAAATCAAATTAAATGTTCACCACAAACCTCTTATATAGTTATAATACGTATAGTAAACTTTTAAAATAGTTTTTTAAACCTTTTTGAATCTCAAAGACATATTTTACATTAATAGATGCACTACGCGTGTAGGTAGGTACATTGATTTATGCACAGCTGTATTATACATTTATTATACGCATAATTATATAATTTTTTTGTAGAATTGAAAAAATAAAGAACGTCGAAGAATCAATCTTGTTCATTCTTACCCAAATAGGTACTAATAAACATCGATGGAAACGCACAAAAAAAAAAACACACCTTTTCAACGAATATCATGTTCTTGCCTATATAAAATAATATATAATATCTATTACCTACACGTGCGTGTATCGAGTAACCTGCGGTATCGACGAATCTATAATACAATAAATATGTATATATACATGTATATACATATTACATCATATATATATATATACAGACGTCGATTTCGTATAAAATATAAATAGGTGTACATCCTGTGTGAAATATTGTGTTACATTGCGTAGGCGTATTTTTTAGCCGAGTGTAAAAACTTAGTATAGTCCGAACAGACATGCATAATACACACATATACATATATAATATAGATATATTATATTTCTACTACTTATACCTACTGGTGAAATACTTCACGAGATATGTAAATATAAAAAATACGTTTTGTGAGCAAAATCATCTTCCGTGACAATAAACAACCTATATCTATCACAGTGACTCGTAACAATTTTTGAGTGTTTCGATGTATTATATTATATGTGCCTACGGTTCAGTATGCGTTTTTTTTGGTATTTCCCCCCCCCCACCGTCTCTTCGGCCCCAA
>WHPZ01588477.1:0-41789 GCA_016617965.1 Macrosiphum rosae
GAAAATGGTGTCGGGACCTCCTGACTGAATAAAACCTATCCACAACTCCAAGAAGTACCATCACTGGATGGTTTCTTCGCTCAAATTATCTGTCCTTTTCTCTTTATTTTTATTTTTATTTTTTTATTTTTATTAATCTACAACACTTACACTTATTGTAAAAATAATATATTTACAGATTGTGTAATAAAACTAATTAAAAACAAAAAAAAAAAAAAATTTTTTTTTTATATATATTGATCAAAAAATATTTGTTAAGTCAAAAAGTTGAAAATATAATACAATGTTCCACATAAGTTGTTAAAATAACAGTTCAAAAATATTGAAGTTCAAATTTTAACAAAATTCATCAAAATCACAAAAATGTGTAAATTATTTTGTACCTACTGTAAAATTAATATTTTATAAAAATTTACATTTAGGGGTGTGGGGAAAACCCGCCTACAAGTCTGCTTGAAACTTTTAGGGGGTATGTGGTGTCATATCTTTTTTCCCCTAGTCTGCCCAATTTTTTTTATACTATTTCGGAGCCGCTGTTAAAATATATAATATGCACCAATTCAGTAGTGTACTCAGGGAGGAGGTTAGGTGTTCACCCCCCCCCCCCTTGTCCTAAAAATAACTTTATCATTGAATTTGTTATTATATGTATAAAATATGAGTAACTACTCTTAGGCAGCTACATAAGTTTAACGTATTAATACCTCAGAATAGATTAAATGAATACCTGGCTTTTTGATGAGAAAAGTGGCACCTAACATTGTCTAAATCTAGCAATATCTAACACATGTAATTTTAAAATATTAAATCTATACGAAACTGCACCATACAAAAAGTATGAGTGTTTTTTAAATACCCATACAACAAAACATAACGTAAGATTCAATAAAATGTATTTTCCTAGATCACAGATTACTAAATTAAAATTACTTTACCCAACAAGATCCAACATGACTCCATACCTAAATAATATTTTTTTTTATGGAATTATTTGATGCAGTTGTTAATGGATTATCGATTATTTCTACATGGCCAGAGAGAGATCCGTCATCAAGAGCTTTTCAACCCTTGTATGCTATTATGCAACCTTAATTTATTTTAACAACATATCTGATAGCAAAAGTATTTAGCATAAGTTTATTTCTCAGTAAACTTATTCAATTTCCAAATATTGATTTAGTTGAAGCCATGTCACTGGCAGATAATGTAGGTATCTAATATATTGAAAAATATCAGAAATAATGCAGATAAAGAATTTAAAAAAAAGTGGATAAGTAGGTACCGCTCTGCTGTACAGTAATTATCACTTATCGAATATGTCGTTGTAATGGATGTGTTATATATTTTAATTTAATGACAAACCATTGTATACGAAAAACGATTCTGAGCGGAGACGTTGTGTCGGCCTATTTGTCTTGTACTTTTGTATAAATAATCAAATTGAATAGTTAGAAAATAAAAATAAAAAATATCTCATGGCTATAAATAGCGTAACTTTTCGGTAAACTTTTTCTTTTAGATAGAGGTAGAAAAACTTGTTGGGAACCTTCTAATACAATTTCTAATGTTAGCTATGAAAAGAAAAACTTTTATGCATTTTGAACTGAAAAATAATTTATAAAATTTGAAAAAATGATCAAGGGTATAAATAGATCAAAAAGAGTCAAAATATTTTAAAAATTGTACCATGTAATGTACCATATTTTAGTTATGAGCTAAAAACAAAGTCATTAAATCCCCTTTCCCCTTGAGTAATCCCTGGCTACGCCACTGCACTTATTATAATAGTGGGCTAAAGGATTATTATTGATTTTGTAAAGTAATCCAACATAATTAAACTTAATGTGATAATATAGAAAAAAAATAGGCTATAAATTAATGTAAGATCTCACGCACATCTTGAAATATATATCACCTAGGCAAATATTTAAATATTTTTTTTTGTATAGGTCGGTACTTTGTTAAAACTACTTCTTATCTTACTATGTTAAATCTGTGTTTGATTTTCAATCTATAGATTTACCAATTGACATTTTTTAAACTTTTATTTTAATATTCCAAATAATATTGTTTTTTAAATAAAACACTCATTTCGAATTTCACTTTATTTAGAATTTCTTAAAGAATAAATTGCTAATTACCATTTGATCAACTAATCAGTAATATAAATTTTAAACAGATTATTATCAAAGGTCAAAAGTTATATGTTACATGTTTTAAATTTTGATACAGGTATTTGAAAACAATATAACAACTAAACAACAAGCAGTTGAAATGAATAAATATATTATATTAAAAACAACATTAAAATAATTCAACACATTTATATTAATGGTATTATAGTGTTATACACTTATACCCAATATAATACAGGTGTTCACGCTAAGAGGTATCACTAAATATTTTAGCTGGATGACCTCAGATTGAAATGGGGTTTTTGAGATGTTAAATAATTCTAGTTTAGCTCCCAAGCGATTTTTTGAAAATAAGTCGCTTGGATATAGTTTTGAAGTTATGGCCTTCCAAAGTTAGCGATTTTAAGTTTATACGAATTTGCAGAACACAATACTTTGTAATGAATAATGATGAGCGGGAGACCTCGACTCTCAGGTTTGGCCGATGAGCCAACGACGAGTGCAGCAAACTACTGCCTTATTTGATATATATATTTAATAACTTTGAAACTCGAAAATCAATTATTTTGAAGTTTTTTGAACATAACTTCCATTAGAAGTTTGAACGACTATTTTTTTTAAAGTACCATAAAAAGCATACAAAAACGCATATTTTGCAAAAAAAAAATTTCAAAAAATCGCTTGGGAGCTAAACTAGAATTGTTCCAGAGTACCAAAGTACACATTTTGAAACAATTTCAACAAATTTAACCCTTTCAGTATACCCATCGCACATGCTCACACAACTTACTTTTTTCGAATGGCAAATATAATTTGGATGAATAGATTATTTTTAAGGCTTTAAAACTATCAAAAAATGCCCTTTCAAAAATTAATTTGATCTAAAAACTAAAAGAATTTTTTAAAAAAATTAGAGAAAGATACATTTTTGAATACCTAGCATTATTTAAAAACCAGATCACCTTATTAGTACAATACCTATGTGTCTTTGTATATTATATTTTTTTGTAATATTACTAGAAATAGGTTAAAAAATTACCTACCTAAAACAATAAACAATGCCCAAAAACGTTTAGAAATATACTTAAATGTCAAAAACTTCGAAAAATGCAAAAAAGTTTGTCATTAGCATTTATATCTTGGAAAGCATTGTGCATTCTAGAAAAAAGATGCAAATGCATTGAAATCCAAGCTCTACTCATACCAAAAGGGGATAACTATGGTACTCTTTTAAACCTTCCATAAACTCAATTTCAATCTGAGATAATTCAACAGAAATATTTAATTAGCGTGAACTCACCGAATACCTAAATGTTTGATGACCAGCGTAACTGGTAGGTAAACATAACTTTATAAGTAGGATCCAAATTTTGATTTTCAAAACATGTCAAAAATATCTAAAATGTCTAGCCTATATTATGTTACTAATATGCTTTAATACAATCCTACAAATGTTCTTAAAAATGATTAGTTTGACTATAGGTAAAGCATTAAAAAATCAAAATATTGGTAGTTACCTATACAGGTAAACACAACAGTATGTTAAATAAATATGGAACCCAGGTTAGTTTAGAAAAATAATCTACCTATAAAATAGCATATTTTTATGATAATAACTTCGACTTAATTTACATATTTTGGGATTCTTACATTTCTCTATGTAGGTACTAGGTACCCATTATTACTCAATTTGTAAAAGAATGTTTTTCTTTTTCAATAGTGCTTACCTAGGTAATGATCATCTGATGGTGCAACAATAGTCCCGTCCTCGCATCTGGCCTGCAGCAATGATTTTATGGCCAATTTCCACTTGGCTGCTACCCGACTGTTCTCGTCGTAATTGCTGAAGTTTCGGAACCTCAGTGTGATGGTCATCTTGTCACGCTTCTCATTCTTAGCCCCAACATTCTTCAGCACAAATGCGTACACACTTAGGTACGCACTGCAGTCACCAGCCTCCACAAATGGCACTCGCACCCGACACTCGTTGGTTTCTGCTGTGGCCTCTCTGGCGGCATCAACTGTGCCCCCTTTAGCCGGACGACAGGCGCAGTGGCCGGACTTGCCACTATTTCGCATGCACTTACAGCCAATTATATCACGAATGTGTATCAGGTCAGTCTTCTCGGTGCCATCCTCACCATTCTTGGTCAGGTGCAGACCTTCGTTCGTCAGGGATACCTTGTACGTGTACTGCTTTCTGGAGAGTGCGTAAAATGTTTCCTCGAGTATAGGAGGGGCGGCGAGTCCGTTTCCGTCCATGGTGGCTCGTAGGGTTCGCTGGACATATATTATGTAATATAGATAATGTAATATTTGAATGTTAATTATTTAATAAATAAAAAACTATCAGTACGGCACGGCTAGGAGGATTAGCTTAAGTGAAAGCGCTCGGCTAGACGCTATTCGCAAATGAGGCCCGCCAAAATGTAACTGTACACTATAAAACCTATAATTCTGTCGTTTTCATTATTATTTATTGATAATAATTATGATTGTCAATTGTCATGCTAACGCGTAAAGAAGTACGAACTGTGAGTTTAGAGTTGGAACCGTCCAACCAACAACTGTAACCACGGTGGCACGGTCTACGAGTTACGACCTTCGAACTGTCAAAGTACGAATGAACGATTGTATTCACCAATCAGTAGTCAGTACTGTACAGTCGTGTACGAACTACGAAGTGCGAACGTTACGAAACTACAAAAGTAGTAAAGTATTGTTCGTTGAAAATTGAAATCGAACTTATCGCCGTCGCTGGCAGCGTCGCCCGTCGGTCAAACGCGTTATCAATTATCATGCCACTACGGTTCAACCACGGTTGTCGTAGTATAGGTAATTTGATAAGGTTCAAGACAATAATATTTGTCAATGTATCCACGCTGTGGATACGTATTGCCTTCGATATGATAAAATAATATGTTCCAAAATGCATCGTATTTTCAAGCTATAGCGTTCTGAAATTCGGCGCATCGAATGCGTTGATGTATCGGAAATCGTAGTTTCAATCATAATAAAAACCCGATTGTCTGATCCTAATGGATCTATGATATTCTATTAATTCTGTGGATATGCACTTAAAATCACTGATAAGGTCCGTTATCACTGAAGGTGTTCTGAAATAAAGAGATTTTTACCGATTTCATGACGTATTTCATCTTAGATCATATACTATGGATGTAGTCACTCAGTATATGCTTGTGTATTAGATTTAAAGCCAAAATAACTGAAAGATTACTGATTATTACTGAAGTTATACCAAAAAACCGGAAAACAATTGATTATTTAAACATCCTGGTAACCTCGATAAAAATAATAAAAAATTACTTTTTTGACTAATTTTTTTTTTTTGGTAAGCTTAAGGTTTAGAAGTATTCACATTTTCTCTATTGTACATACTTTTGATGGTATACCAAAAAACCGGATAACAATTGATTTTTAAAAATATTAAACTATTTTTTTTAATTTTTTTTTTTAATGTGTGTTTTGGTACGCCTAAGGGTTTGAAGGTTTGATGCAATCACATTTTGTATAAACCTAATTTACCGGACACCCTTTTTTAAAATTTTTTTTTTTCAAAATACTTGGTTTTAGATTCTGAGTGGAACGAGAATGTATTGATTTTACAATGATGTGTGTTTTTTAATTTTTTTTTGTGTCTGTCATCAGTCATCACCTTTTAGAACAGTAAACGTGCTTGGATTTTCTTCAACAGTATCTTTTCTGATAGAAAAGTGAATCTAGGTAGTACTTTTTGAGGTCAAAAGTAAAATTTTCCTAGTAGTTTTCAAAAGCGCCGTAAAAAACAAAAGAAAAATTAAGGAAAAACATGAATTTTTACGCTAAATCGATTTTGGTTTTTGTTGTTACTCTAAAACAAATGAACGTATATACATGAAAATTTCATTGGTTGTTTATATTTCCATTTTCTAAACATGATAAAATTTTCCAAATATTTTGAGTTATTTTGAGCTCTTTACGGACATTTTTAGTTTCCATTTTTTTTTCTATAAATATCAATAAAATTGCAGTATTTGTTTGGTACAAAAGCTTAAAAATGTAATAGAAGGCTCCTAATATATTGTTTTAAAGACAGATGAAAAATATTAAAAATCCTTAGTCAAAGTTTTTTGTTATGAGCATATAAAGTTCAAATATTGACAAAATACGTAAAAATGACCAAAATTTGCAAATTATTTCGAGTTAGAAATTTATAAAAATTTTTCTTATTAAATCTAAGATATGAAAATGTAATGCAAGGTTCCCCATAAGTTTGTCTACCTTTATCAAAAAAAAAATTTCTACAAGAAACTCAAATTAAATTTTTATGAGCGTTTGAAATTCATATTTTTACAACATTTGATATTCACTAGCTCCATTTCTCATGTAACGATTTTCTAGTTTTGTTGCAATTAATAAACGACTGACTGTAGATACTTGAAAATTTCATTGAATATTTGAATGTTTATATTAGCATTTCCTATACACCATATAATTTTGAAAATAAAATATTTTGACTCTTTTTGAGCTGTTTACTGACATTTTCAGTTTTAATTTTTTTTAGTTTTTTTTCTTTAAGTATAAATAAAATGTTATTTGTTGTTTAGAAAATCCTGAAAATGTAATACAAAGCTCCTATTGTTACAATAGCAGTTAAAAAATATTAAAAATACATAGGCACAATTTTTTTTATAAGCATTTAAAGTTCAAATTTTGACAAAATTTATCACATTTAAAATTTAATAATAATTTTGCAGTTAAAAATGTATAAAATGTTCAACTTTTATAGCTAATGATTGAAAATTTAAAACACGATTCTACGTAAATAGATTCTATATAATCGTTTTTCTTATACAATGATATTATATCATTGAATTCAAATTTAATACCATCCATTATACAGTGACCCACTTGTAACCTACTGTACAGCAGAGCACCTTTTTTTTTTCTATGAATGTCAATAAAACTTTATTTGTTGGGTATAATAGCTTGATAATTTAATATAAGGTTCCTACTATATTGTATACTATACTATATATAATTTAACACCATCCATTACAGTGACCCACTTGTAACCTACAGTGTCGTATTTAGGTGTTTGTCATGGGGGGGGGGGGTATTATTTTATTCAGTAGTCCCTCTTTTAAAGCTAGACGTCTTAAGTTAGGATTCCAAAAAATGTTGCCTATTATATTCAGCCCATGGGAAGGGGATTGATCCCGCATTGATCCCCCCGTAAACACAGCAGTGGTAACCTACTGTACAGCAGAGTGCCACACTGCCACCCACTTGCCCACCTTTTTAAATTTATATTTATAATATAATATGTAAATATTAATTATTATTATTATGCCAATTACGTTTCGATGAACATTTCCGGGAAACTTTTAAAAATAAAATTATGATATAAGCCAAGGGGGAGGGGGGGTTCCGGACCCGGGGTCCATCCCCTTGAGTTCGCCACTGATAAAATATTCATAAAAGTGTTTCGCTAACTTGCTCCACGGTTAACGTATAAATTACCCGGTTGAAAAATGATGAATTAACAAATAAAATACGTCCACTTAAAACTATAATATGTGCTCGGTTACGATATAATGTCATAATATCTATTTATATAATAATATTATACACTTTATAGTTTATGTTTACTGTTCAGTTATACGTTGTTCCTGTTATTTTGGGTACTACGCGCATTTCGCACCGAGTGCGTGACATTTTAACATGATATTATATCATATTTTAATATTTATATAGAATAGTACGCCTGCAGTGTACAACTGTCGACGTTATATCGTGCGATTGAAATTTAATTTCGTTTTACAAAATAATAATATTGTATCGACGACGCCGCATGGCACTTGTGTAAGAATAACACGGTGACATACAACATACTGACATATCGCATATATTGGCGAGACAACGAGAAAAGTACGTGTGAAGTAAATTTATTCAATATTTTACACGCAGCGACAGTGCAAACAACGATCGTACCAGTTGTAGTTCTGTACCTGTGTAGTGTGCCGTGTGCGATCCGTAGAGTTCATATTATATTATATTGATCACTATAATATTATATGTTGACTGCAGTATATTATATACGGTTAGAGTTTAAATTATATAGCGGAAACAGATCGGTTGTGTCATTTGGGGGAAAGTACTAGACTGGGGCAAACGGGGCATTTTCCACAGTCTAGTATTTACATCAACCTTAAGTCGGCACATTTACCGTACATCGATGTCCCGCCATCCATATCGTTCCAGTTTTAGGGAAAACGTTCACGTCGGCTCCAGCAGTAGATTTCGTGCATTAATAAGACGAGTGTTTATTAGATGAACTCAATGCTTTGGCTTTAGGACAAATATTATGAATTTGTGCTAAGTGATATAACCGTTTCTAGAGACATTATCATATTATGTATTACGGTATTAAATAATAAATAAAATGTAAACACATTTAGTTTTCTAATCAATTATAATATAATATTAAGAAACAAGTATAAAACAAATATTATGTAACATAATAATAACAGTTGATCAAGCATAATATGGAATGCCCCTGACCGGAAGCGGAAGCTGATGGGACGTCACCGTACTGTCCTTCGAAGTCGCCGACTTCTTCCGAGACGGCAGCTCGCTGGACGTGTGACCGGTTATCTTCAAGTATGATGACACCGGCAACGGCGACGGCAGTAACGTCTTCTTCAAGCGTTCCAGTCGACGGCGTTTAATATCTTCATCCTGCTTCCGATTAAAATCCATTTTCGGTATGATATGAGTGCCGAAAATGTATGGTATTATGCTTTCAAGATTATTTATTATTTGAGCAATTATGTAATACTCGTACAGTCGTACAACCCGGTCGGGGGAATTCCATATTATGCTTGATAAACCGTTATTATTATGTTAGATAATAGATAATATTTGTTTTATACTTGTTTCTTAATATTCTCAAATCAATCGAAAATGGTTGTCGAAAATATTTATTCGATTGTCAACTTTCGATCGAAAAAATTGATCCAATTGTTATTTTCCACTATAATTCTCAAAAGCTGATCCAAAATTCAAATATCGAATTATTGATTTTCGATTCTACTATCGAAATGTTATCACTTATCACTTAATTGCTTATTATTTCATGAGAAAACGGTGTACAGTAAATTATTAATTTGTTCATTAATTGCATATTTACATAGAGTAATATCACAGATCATTTAATCTGTGAATCTGTGATAATATATACAATAACAATATTATCTATTTTGTTATGATAATATTCACATTCCCATTTTCCACTGATTTTACGAAAGATTTATTGGAATTCATTCGTATTATTAACTAGTGATTTTGAGTTTCTGTTCTTGTTAATTGCATTTCTTTATGTTATTTTAATATTTTTAACTATTTTTTAATAGTTTATTTGAATGCGGTTATAATAGTGCTACAACCTCTAAGCCCAAGACTTAAATACATTTACAATTTAAAATGCAACATATACGAAAAATACCAATATACACTAGTTGTGAACTTGAAAAATTCGAGTACACAAAATCGTCTTATGAGGAAATGTTTCAAGTATTACAATCCTTACGCCAGTAAGTAGGAGGTGATTTAAACTGCCAGATAAACATTACTGACAAATGAATGTTTTTAGACAGGGGTTTTTTTGTGATATTAATCTGGAAACAGATGATGGGACTATAATATTTGGACATAAAGTGGTTTTAGCGTCGGCTAGTCCATATATCCATGCAATGTTTACAAATTTTGCAGAAAAGAATAAAGATCATGTTGTTATAAGACAATTGGATTCTTCCACATTACAACTCTTAGTAGACTTTATGTATTCAGGAAAAATCATGGTCACCGAAAAAAATGTACACGTAATATTACTATAATAAATAAACTTTGAATTTGTTTTAGACAAAAAAATTTATTGAAACTTTTTATTATTTTTTTCTCAAGGTTTTGATACCAGCAGCTTATCTTCTGCAGTTAAACGATGTAAATAAGACATGCTGTGCATTTTTACAGAAACCATTGCACCCTACAAATTGTCTTGCTATAAAAGCTTTTGCTGATTTGCACAGCTGTACAAAATTATTAACAAGTTCAGAATTGTACATTCAACAAAATTTTGCGTATGAAATATTTTTTTATGATTATGATAGGTACTTTAAGAAAATTGTATTATACATTATTGTTATATTTCGATTCTTAGAGAAATGGTTGAAGCTGACGAATTCCTATCCTTATCATCTGAATTGTTAGTTAAGTTGATCTCCAGTGATGAGCTTACGGTGCCATCTGAACAAAAAGTAAACTAAAACTAAAATTGATAATTGTTTTATTTTAGTATTAGGGAATAAAATATGGAACTACTTTCGTTTATAATATAATTTTTTTTTAATAAGAACCCAAATGTATTGTTTTTCTAAAAAATATATACATGACACAAATAATGTCTTAAAAAATTATATTTTAATGATCTAATACTTAAAAAAACACTTCTAAAATTTGTATTTAACTTTAAATTTTAAAACTGGTTAGGTTAGATATGTTAGGTATTTAAAAAGTTTGTTATAGCCAGGTAAAATTAAATATTATGTTGAATATTTATGTTAATATTCAAACCTGTATTTTTATAAGAGTTCATTGCAAAAAGCAAACATGTAAATTCTGAATCAGTGAAAACAAACTCAACTAAAATTGTTACCATGAGGACTTGGTATTACAGTTAACAGTATGACATATACCTATCTATCTATAAATTTATAAATAGGAACTGACTTAGCTACATATGCGATGCTCCAAAAGAACATTCACTAGTCTTTTGCATCAATGCCCTATTTGTAAGTTTATTTATTTCTGTAGGTATTTGAATGTGTTATTCGTTGGGTAAAACATGAATTAGATTCTAGAAAATGTATTTTACCCCAATTATTGGAACATGTTCGTTTACCATTTACATCGGAAAATTTTATATTTCAAAAAGTACTCGAGGAACCTATTCTTAATGATTGCCCTAAATGTAAGTTTTTTCTGTAAATATACTTCTATTTTGAATATATTAATATTGAATAATGTTTTTATAATTTTTAAAGGTAAAGATTATGTATTAGAAGCTTAACATTTTAATTTTCTTAAGAAAAATCAGTCAGATCAAGTTATCACTAATCCTAAATGCATCCGGTATAATCCTAGACAGCCTAGTGGTTTACTTAAAGTATAATACAGTTATAATTTATCTCCTGCAAATATTTTATTGATTTAATTTTAACAGGTTATTTTAGTGATTGGTGGATTAGGGAATAAAGCTTCAGGTAGTACAGAATGGTACGATTCAAAAATCAACAGATGGCAGTTTGGACCAAAAATTCTAACACCCAGTACTGATGCATGTGTAGCTGTATTAAAAGATAATTTTGTGTTTGCATTGGGTGGTAGTAGTTCTGGATCTATTCTTCAGTCTGTTGATGTTCTAGATTTATCATCAGAATCACCTTGTTGGAAATCATCTGTTGACATGTTGGTTACAAGAAAAGAATTAGGAGTTGGCGTAATAAACAATTATCTGTATGCTGTAAGTTATGTTGAATTATAATTTACATTTATTTATTTAGTTCTATTGTTAAGTAGGTACATATAAATTATATAATAAATTCAAGGTTGGCGGATCTGATGGTGATAATACTTTAAATAGTGCAGAAGTTTTCAACTTCAGTACTCAAGAATGGCGTATGGTATCTAGTATGTCCACTACAAGAGCTGATTTTGGAGTCTTGAGTACTGAATGAACTTTTATATGTGGTAAACTAATATTTTATGATTTTTAACTTTTAAAGGAGCACACATCATAATAAATAATGTCTTTAAATTATTATTTGATGCTAAATCAAAAATGTTAAATATATAGGTATCCTTAGAATTTACATTCCTTCAAATTAAAAAAATAAATATTGTTTGTGTTTTGTGCTCCTTCAATACATTTATCATAAATTATCACAGTATAATCCCCAAAATAAAATATTTTAATAAATTTAAAATTTAAATCACTTGATAATATACATAAATCCTCCTATAATAATATAGGGATTAGCAAAACTAAATTTCATAATATTTAATATAAAAAAATTATCTCATTAATATTATAACTTAATAATATTGTTAAAATTTTAAAATATATTAAAGTAAATTAAATTTTGTTCAATGTAGATTTTAAGAACAATAAATATAGATTAATTGTTTAGTTTTCATTAGATCATGGTTCTTTATTAGTTGATCAAGCTTGATATATAATTTATAATGAGAAAATTGTTAAACTTTTACAATATTTAATTTGATATGAATAATAAATATAAATTTGTAATTAAAAAAATTTTGTTGTAATTATTCAACGTTTCATAAATATTAATTCATTGTAAAATGTTTTGAAATATTGTATTCCAATGTTTTTTTTTCTTGGCATTGGATTTTTTTTCTGCTAATTGTTTTATTCAATTGTGTAGGTAGGAGGTTATGATGATTTGTCAGCAGAGTTTTTAAACTCTGTTGAATGTTATCATCCAAGTCTTGATACATGGACACCAGTCGCAGAAATGTGCAAATATCGAATTGGTTTGGGTGTAGAAGTTTTAGATGGAGTCCTATATGCTGTAGGTGGTGAAGATGAGTCAGGAACTCTGAAAAGTGTAGAAGCATACAGTACAAGTATAGGAGTTAGTACATACAAGTATAGGAGTTTGGAACACAATGGCAGACATGAATTTGCCTCGAAAATATGCAGGTAAATACTCGTACAACAATTCAAAATTTTTTTTATGAAACAATGAATTTTAAATGTACTACATTTAAATTAAAATGTTAATATAGGTGTAGTTGCATTAGAAGGATTATTGTACGCAGTCGCTGTATGTAGCAGATCTTCTATGTTGGATTCTGTAGAAGTTTACAATCCTATTACCAATACTTGGACCATGCTAATATCGTCAATGAATGTAGCACGGTGTTATGCGGGAGTAGTAGCTATTGATAAACCACCTCATTTTTAAAATTTGTTAGTATAAATGATTTTTTTGTTGTTACGATAGGTATATAAATATTTTTTATAATGTTATAATAATAAACTAATTGTTTTTCTATTCATTTTACAGTTTTTTAATGTTTTATTAAAAGTTAGTTGTACGATATAAATTGATTAAAAATAAAATAAATTATTAATAAGGTTTCAAATTTATTAAATAGTACACATTGGCATTCGCTCAGCTATGGTACGCGCTCTGTTGGATTTGTTTGTAACAACTCAAACGAGGTAACCATAGATGACAGCCTACAAATATCAAATTTGTAGAGTAAATATTATGGTGCACAATCTTATATATTATCTTGATTTCAGATTGCATATATTATATTATATAATATAGAATTATACTATCAGACTAGTGGACTACCTATTTTGATATGATTTATGATCTGCATATCTCATAAAATATATTTGAAACACCAATTTAGGTGATAACTGATAACGCTTGCAAAATTATATGTATATAATATATTGTATACAGTTAAAATATCAACTCATTATAATCGAAAAATGAAAATATTTAACAATTTTTAAACTTTTCCATTATATTACGGTAAACGAGTATGCCGCAGCACGACGGTTACCTCGTTTGAGATAGACCACGTCCACCGTACAGATGCCAATCCTTTTGTGTAGAAAAGTGTAAAACAATATATTATACTTGTTTTTTTCTCTTTGTTTTCAAGATCCCAGTTAACAAGTTAATCAATAAATAATATTTTATTTGGTTACCATTGAATTGAATATTTATTGGGAACTAATACAATTTGTTCACCTAGCACGTTGCCACGTTAATGCCGCCAAGCACACATATTTTGCAGCCTCATAACCCTCCCCCAACCAAAATACCAATCATGCTTATAATAAAAATAATATGTTGTATTATTATTAAAATTATATAGGTACATATGTTTTATATTATAATACTTAAACATTTTAACATTTATAAAATTTTTAGTCACTGTTAGCAAAATTATTTATTACGATAAAATGAAAAAGTTATGAAGAATCTATAATCTAGATATATGAATGTTGCCTATAAAATATTTTTAAATGTTTCCGTTGAGGGAAAGTGCCACCTATGCCTCTCACTAAACACACCTTGGCGGCTGTGCAGCATTGTATTACAATTTATTATTACAAAATTTGAAAGCAATGTTATATTACATATTTATCAAAGTAAAAAAACAAATTATTCGTTATTGTTCATATTAGAAAATTAATTTATGTAAAGATGTCAATTCTTTAGTCATCAAAAAAAATTATGTATATTAATAGGTAGGTATAATATTTTTAAGGTGTTAAAAGTGTTTAAATTCATTGATAATAAATAAAATTAGATAATAGAAATTAATATTTAATTATTTTAATATATTGTGTTTTATTAAAATATGAGATATTTAAATATAAATAAATAATACAATAAGTGTGGATCAGGGTTTGCACAGGAAGCCTCAAACTCAATTAACTTTTTATTTGTTTAAGATAGATATTTAACACTTGATAATAAAATTGTAAAATGTTAAGGTAAAGTATAAAATAAATACGCTGCAGTTATATCTATAACCCAGATAGATGACTAATTACATATCATGTTTATTTTATTGTTCCCTCATAGATAGATTTGTATAATTATACTTGTTTATTATCTTGCTTGTCACCTGATAACAAGTGGCTACTCATCACATAATAAATTACTCTGTACCCTAATCATCCATTCAAACCTATTAATTTTTAATTGTCTGAAGTCTAAACATCCACAACAGTATTAAAGTAGCTAATAATTTGTAACCATTTTCCAGTGAAATATAATAAAAATATTTATTTACATGGGAATATAACATAGAGCGCGATTTGAAGTAATTAATAGAAAATTTATAACAAATACATAATATGTTAGCCTATCAAATAGAAACATTAATTATTATGCTCTCTAATTACTCGGCTACTTGCGGTATTAGAACAACAAATACATTTCAATTGCCATGTACAGATGAATACGATATGCTTGTAGTGTAAGACAACAATAGATCAACAACTTGTTTTGTTTCCAAAAAAACTGTGGCTTCTTTTATCCATTCCTTAGCAACGACTCGTGAACATCCTGTCAGCAAGTTCAAATATCGCATTGCTTGTAAAATATTGTCCCTATCAACGCAGTACCTGCAGCAGAATAAAAAGTGGATTTATATATTACAAAAATGTTTTATAAATATTTATTATTAAACTGCTTTAAGTACCTAGCTCTCTCGACAATTTCGTAAGTGTTCAATTCTAGCGGATCAAATTCTTCATTGTTCACTTCATTAGGTGAAATATGTGAATGATGGACAACAAAAAGGCTAGCCAAATAACTGAATGCCATTAAAGGTAAACTGAAACTATCATCCGGTATAAGAGCAGTCTCATATACTCTTTTTTCTACTTGGTTAAAATCTTCTTTTAACTGGCCTTTAGAAAAAACACCATTTTCAAGAGCTTTGGTCGGAAGAGCACTTATTACTTCTTCCACTATTGAATCCGAACCTAAAAAATACATCATAAACATGATCCCAAACTCAACTCATAGACTTATGTGCTATGAATTATGATTAACATAAAAATAATTAAAATATAGTCATATTGTTACCTCCTAATTTTTTAATGGCATTTATTTGATCTTTTATGTTGATTGGTTGCTCATTATTTGAACTACCAAGTGAAGTTTTTAGAAATTTACTTGCTTCCCAAATTGATTTATTGGCAAATAGTTTTTTTTCCTTTTCAACTTCTCCTATAATATATAAACTAATTTAATTTCTTTTAACATTGTTTGACAGAAGTTATATTGTATATTTAATTACTATTTAAATCATTAACAACGTTTTGAAGATCAGATTTCAATGAATCCAACTGTGATTGGTACTTTTGACGCTCTAATTTTTCTATAGCCGATAGTTCTTGGCGTACTCTGTTTTCAAATTCTTCCTTGGTGAAGTCTACTGCCCTGGTTATAAGGTCTGCATGTGCCTTCTTATGTGCCTTCAATTGTTCCCTTAAGTCTTCATCGACTTTGATGTTAAATTGATTTAACTAGAATATAAATTTGTAATTAGTTAACCATCATAAACAGTGGTGATTAACCTAACTTAAAATAGACATATTAAGTACAGTGAAAGTTTGACTAAATTAACTGACTTAATTTTGACTTAAAATCCTAAATAGCAATAACAATTTACAACATAATTACATGCTTTACAGTTTTGTTTGTCAACCAATAATTATTTTTCAAGTAAGAAGATAAAATAATATATTAAATATACCTGGTGTTGAAATTGTTCGTCTAATTTATGTAATTCTGAATTTAAACGGGAGTTCATTTCATTTATAGTTTCAACATTCAAAAAGTCTGCATTCATTGCATTATTTATTTTACGATCAAGAGTTGCCTATGTAGAAAATGTGATGTTAAAAAAAACATTTTGACAACTAATTATTTAAAAATTTAATTTATATATTCACTTCTTGTTTGGAAAGATTATCTTTATAATAGTTAAGTTTTTTCAACGCATACAGAAGAAATATATCAAAATCATTATTGTTTACATTAATTTTGTGTTGAGTTATGTCTGAACCTGGAAACAATGATTCAAATTCATCCTGTAAACAAAAAAATATTATTTAAGTATTTAACTACTATTATGTTTTTATATTGTGTTCTAAAAAATTACTCTCAAGCTGGCTTGTGCTTCATTGATGTTGGACTTATATTTATTTATGTAACCCAATTTATGTTCCTCATTTTCTAATATAATACGTGCATTATTCAGTTCTTCCAAAGCTGCATTAGTTATGTGCATAGTCTTGGCTAATTTATCAGGAGTTACCTCAAATGTAGAGTTGCTTAGTAGTTTTTGGTTTTCAGATATGTCTTTCCTAAAATATAGGCATCTAAAAATCATCCAGAACCAAAACTCTTAAAGATCTGAAAGTGAAATTGATATTACCTGTATTTCTTTATATCTTCATATACATTGTTATAAACAATATTTTTCTGATCTTCAAGGATTTGCAGTTTAACACCTAAGTTAGGATCTATGTTTTCTGTAGTATTATCAATGAGCTTGTAAACATTTTCAGAATATTCTAGTTTACATATAAAAATATTAATGTTAAAAGAAAACTGAATAATTATATATTATACCTTTTATTGCTGCAGTAGCAGTTTTTAAAGCACTAACACACAGAGAAGATTTTTTGAGAATTTCAGTTTCGAGTTCTTCTAATGTATATTTGTGAGATGGTAAATTAATTAATGGCGCTGGTGGAAGTTCTTGTTTTCCTAAAAAAAACATTAGGCTTTTATTTGAAAAAATAGAATACCATATTACATAATATATGTGTAAGCACTAGGGAAAGAATAAATTGATATTATACTAAAATTAAATAAATATACCATCAGGCTTAGTCTGTATAAAATTAGTTTTGATGGATTCATCCTGTGGTTGGCTTTTTGATTGTTGGGTTTCTACAAACAAAAATTCATTAAATTATTGTTATTTAATATAGTTATTACTGTAGAATTTGGGACTTCTTGCATTTGCATGTTTCATTGTGGGGGTCTTAGACCCTAAGATCATTCTAGGTAAGATAAAAATGGAGTTTATAAAATGGTAAAATTAAATACCAAGTTTTAATATGTATATTTTGTCATATTTTAGGAAAACTCTATGTTTGAACATTGATTATCATATTAGTGCATATTTTGTATTTAATTATTTTTATATACATAATATTTTATGTCAATATCGTGTATGGATGACATTTTAGGAAAAGGTATTCCCAAATAAATTATCTTTTCTTAAGAAGTATCTTTGTTGATTAATAAGCGACATTGCTATTGTGAGTTGTACGATTAGACATCTAGATTCTATATTGAATGAAAAATTACACTTCAGTAAGTGTTCTGGTATTTGTGTATCTTGGAAATTATTTATCATATTATCCAATTACAATGTGTATCAAGAAACTACCCATTTATCTACATCATTTTTTTTTTTTTTATCTAAGTTGTTTTATTTTGTTTAAAAATTCCTTAACTATCAAATAATGGTTGTATTAATCAATACATACTTGAGTTAGGTTAAACAATTATCAATTTTCGATGTTTTGATATTATTAAACCGTATGTAAATTATGGGCTTTTTCAAAAATAAAAAGTATTTTACCTGCATATTTTTATTTAGTAATTTTAAGGATTTTTGTTGCAATAAGTCCCATAATCTAGTTATTATAAAATTTTAATATATTGTAACTTTTAACCTTGTTTTTTGTTTGGAATACTTTGTTCTTTATTTGAAGCCAAAGAAACAGATGATGGAAAAGTTTTGGTAATTGATTTAACTAGAAAAAAATACATGAATAATATTTTAATAAAATGTGATATTATTTTAACAATGAAAAAGTAATAAATTAGCATTTCCATAAACTAAATTAATACCTATATTTTTAAACTTTAAATCTGGTCATAATTTATTAATTAAAAATTGTATTTACTTTGGTCTACAGATTTTTCCACAAAACTATGTTTTTCATCAACACCAATACTGTGAAAAATGAAAAAAATGTATTCATATTAGCCTTACATTTTCATAAAAATTATAAGAATAATGACTAGGGCTCAGATTTTAAAGTAAATGCTTTTTTTTTATATAAGAGATAGAAATCTAATTTTTATAAACAAATACGTTTTATGTCATTCTAATTAACCAAATTATTTTTGTTTTTTCTGCTTTTTTTATGTACATTCTCTTTGGCTTTTTATTGTTTTTTTGCAATTATTCCAATCAGTGGAATTTTATTGTTTATTAAACTATAGAAAAAAAATAAAAAAATTTATTTAATTAATAAGAAATGTAAAAATCAGGAAAACGGACAAATGGATTATTATTGTTTCATTCATAGGCTTGATTATTAAATGTATTAAATATAATGTTATCATTGATAGCTGATCAACCTACAGACAGCCTGCAAATATTAGCTAAATACAAGGTTGTTAATACTTTTATTAACTAAAATTATTTTTTAAATTTCATACCTAGGTAGTCTAAGTTAATTTTTGTTCATGTTTTTGCTTTTTCAAATAATATAATGCATTTTTTGTCATTAATTATGCTTTAAAATCCGAGCTCTAATAATTACCATTCAAGATTCAGCATTAAATTGAAAATATGACTTGCCTCTCTTTTAATGATTTTACTTGCTGCGCAACCTTACAAACGATACGGCCTCCTACTCTTTTGCTTTCGTCAACAAATTCTGTATCTTCAAATAAACAGACTTTTATAAACTTGTCAGCACCTGGTATATTATTGGTTAAAAGCTCCCGAAACTTTGGATCATTTTTTGAGTAGACAACTATCCCTGTTGTGCCCATAACACCGGTGAGGACAGTGCTCATTACATAAAATAAAAATCGAGATCTGAAAGTCAAGTAACGATTAAATGTAAGCTCAAAACTATTTACATTGGTTATATTTTGTCCTATCAAATCTTACTTGGGTTTGACTTCATTGGTTGATGTGTTAATAGCTTGTAGGCGATGGCCAAAAGTTTTAAGACTTAAGGCTTTCTGCCTAGCCAAAATTGATCCGACCTGCAAACAAGTATCGGTATTTTAGATACTGTACTACTTATACTGTAGTACCTATAGATTATATTTTTTAAACATCCAACAGTAATTGCACTTACGGTATTTATTCGAGGTAATTTGTACATCGTTTTTAATGAAAATTAAATTATTTAACGGAGAACTGAGAAACGAATATAATTTTTAACCTGAATGAAGAACTCTCGTTTTTAATATTTAGTGTTCGAGTTTTTGAGAAAACTATTTTTTTTTATTGAAAAGTCGATAAGTGTTTGATAACAATTGATAAGAACATAATTTTTGTGATAATAAATTAGTATTCTCACAGAATAATTATTATTATTTTATAATTATTTATTCTGTGGTATTTTTCACTAAGACAGAGGCGTAAAAATCACGAAAATGTGCAAATTATTTTGAGTTGGAAATTCTTAACAATTTTCCTTTTTAAATACAAGATTTTAAAATTTAGGTAATACAAGATTTATTGTAAGGTTATCTATTGTTCTATACTACCACCATAGACATATAGAACATTTATGTGTTTATGTCTACCACAGAATAATTATTTTGTTTTTGTGTATCTACCTTTATCAAGAAAAAAAATGTCTATGAGAAAGTCAAATTAAATTTTAATGAGCTTTTTAAGTTCAAATGTTTACAACATTGCAGGATATTCATTCGATTTCTCATGTAGCGATTTTTTGTTTTGTTGTAATTCAAAAACGAATAAGAAGACATATTTTAAGATCTATATGATCTTTATCATATCATATGTTTATTTTATCAATTCCTAAAGGTTAATATAATTGATAACATTTTTAAAATATTTTGAAACAATCTTTTAGTTTTTTTTCTATAAATATCATATACATTTTATTTGTTGGGTTAAAAAGCATCAACATATAATAAGAAGCTCCTGATATATTGCTTAAAAAGCAGTTGAAAAATATTTAAAAATTAAAAATACATTGGCACAATTTTTTTTTATAAGCTTTTAAAGTTTGATTTTTGACAATATTTATTAAATTTAAAATTTAAAAATGGTGGGCAAGTGGGTGTCACTCTGCTGTACAGTAGGTTACACTGTTGAAGGGGGGCTAAGCCCCCCCAAACTTAGCCATAGCCCCCCAAAAACCTAGAACATACAATTTTAATATGCTTTAATGGAATGGTCTGCTTGCCTTTAGTAAATTCAGCCTCCCTCAAACCAAAAGTGGAAATTGCGCCTATGATATAATATCATTGTATAAGAAAAACGATTATGAGCGAAGACTATGACATAAGATATTTCTAAGGTCTAAGTATATTAATTGATGATATTATTGTGAATAAAGTAATTTATATATAGCCTATTTACGTGCAATCTTGTTTTAAATTTACAATCGTTACATATAAAAGTTGAACATTTTATTAATTTTTAACTACCAAATAATTATTCAATTTTAAATTTGATAAATTTTGTCAAAATTCGATCTTTAAATGGTAATAAAAATAATTGTGCTTATGTATTTTTAATATTTTTCAACTGCTATTGTTACAGGAGCCTTGTATTACATTTTTACAGTTTTTGTTCCAATAGATAAAACTTTATTGATATTCATAGAAAAAAAAAAAAAATTGAAATATGAAATTGTCCTTAACAGCTTAAAACAATTCATAACGCTTCAATTAAACGCTTATACAAATTTAATTTGACTTTCTTATAGCCATTTTTTTTTTCATATAGGTTATATTTTAAGGAATCCTGTATTACATTTTAAAATCTTAGGTTTAAAAAGAAAATTTTTTACGAATTCTTAACTCAAAAAAATTTGATAATTTTCATGATTTTTCCATATTTTGTCAATTTTTGAACTTTAAATGCTTATAAAAAAAAATATGACTAAGGATATTTAATATTTTTCAAATGTAATTTAAACAATATAGTAGGAGCTTTGTGTTAAATTTTCAAGCTTTTTTACTTAACAAATAAAGTTATATTGACATTCATAGAAAAAAACATAAAAAAGTTGGAAACTTAGTATATCCGTAAACCACTCAAAACAAGTCAAAATATTTTGAAAATTTTTTCATGTATAAAAAACGCTAATTTAAACATTTAGTGAAAATGTCATGTATTTACGATCATTTGTTTTAGAGTTACACCTAAAGCCAAAATCGATTTTGTGTAAAAATTCCCGTTTTTCATAATTAGTATTTTGTTTTTCCTTGCGCTTTTGAAATCTAACCTTCCAAAAGTTACTAACTAGATTCACTTTCCCATCTAACAAGACAATAAAGTTGAAAATTGAAGTATTATTTCGACTACTAATCATGATCACAGATATAAAAATAAAGAATAAAAAAACACACATCATTGTAAAATCAATACGTTCATATTTCATCGTTCACTCAGAATCTGAAAATTTGATATAGGTACACTTTGTGACCGAAAGTCAACACTCATGGGCCGTGAGTTGAGGGCACACGTTGTTCAGTTGGGTCTTGTTAGGTTTCGTTAGGTTTAGTTAGGTTTCGTTAGGTTTAGTGAGGTTTAATCTAACCTAACGCAGTTAACGACATTCGCCGGCATTATTATTTAGATTTAAATTAATTCGATAATGGCAGCGCCATCTAACCTCCAAAGAACTGGCCCTCGCAACTGCTTAATTTCTTAGTTAGATAGCGTTTCATATACGATTTACAACCCGGACCAAGATGTATCTCCAAGACAAACATTTTGTTTGCAAATACTAAATAGTTGAGTTGCAGAATTTATATTTTTTATGTCAATGGATAATATTTTAGTTTGACTCAAAGATTTTTTGTATACATTTTTATGTTGAAATACATGGCAACTTATTTTTAAAAAGTACCTATCTATTTTTCAATTCCCAATTTGTCATTTTTTATATTTTTTTATAAAATGCAATTCTATTTGAACCAATATAATCAACCATCCTTCTGGCAAAAAATATTTTATCTTTATTTTTTAATACATTGTATAATGAAAACAATTCATCAGTTATTTCCTAGGTATACAACAATAAAATAGGACTAATATTAGGTATGTAATTTAAAAAATAATTCTAAAATTACAATTCTTAATTTTAAATAATATTGGTAAATTGGTATATTATACAGAATAATAACTATAGGCAAATAATATAAAATTTTAATGTTATAATTATTTTCATGTTACCTTAGAAGATTAATATTAATATTTTAAGTTTCTAACCATTGCAGTGCTAATTTATTGTTTTTCTGAAATTCTGCATAAAATTATATTGTATAATTTATTTTGATCCACTATCGTGTAATCAACGCAATCTACCAGAAAACTATTATTGTTCTGTGCTATTATCAAGTAATGTTTACAATCTTATTATGATCATGTTTTACTATAAAAATATTAACTATAAAAAAAAAAAATAGTTTTTTTAGAACAAGCGTAGACAGTCGACGTGCTTACATCAATATTATGGTTTACGACCATGGTTATGTTCCTTATCAGTTATCAACACACCTTGGTTATTATCACGATTTAAGATAATATATCTTAAACCTTTGTTATTATATTGTTTTTTAAATTTAAAATACTGATCATAAAATATGACAAAATGTTAGTAAGTAGGTTTTTAATGATTAATATTAATAACTGTCAAGTATTAAAGTGATATTTACAAGTAGTATCCTGTACATTTTTGATCTTGTTGTTGAAATAAATCGTTCAAAATGGGTAAGAGACAACATCAGAAGGATAAAATGTAAGTTTTTGTTATATGATTGTTAAAAACATATACCTTATAGACTATCTACCTACTAACTACATTAATTACTTTATTATGTATTTTCAATTTTTATGCTTAGGTACCTCACGTACACAGAATGGTCAACACTCTATGGTGGCAAAAGACCAGGCATTGAAAAGCCAAAATTTGCTCGATTGCCTTTTGACCATTGTTGTCTATCGCTTGTCGCTTTCAAGACACCATACTGTGACCCTGACGGTAATATTTTCGAGTATGAGGCATTACTTGAATATATAAAACAGTTTAAACACAACCCAGTGACTGGAAAGGTAAATATTGTTTTAACATTTATTTTATGTTATGTAATTATTATAAATTGTCTTATATTATATTTTAGCCGATAGAGTTGAAAAAATTAATTAAGTTGAACTTCCATCGCAATGCAGCAGGCGAGTATCATTGCCCAGTCTTGTTCAAATCCTTAACTAAACATTCGCACATAATAGCAATCAAGACAACGGGAAATGTTTTTTCATATGAGGTAAATGTTGCGCAATTATTTTATCTATAGCTTATATTAAATGTATGCACTTTCAGGCTATAGAGCAATTGAATATTAAATGTATGCACTTTCAGGCTATAGAGCAATTGAATATTAAAACAAAAAACTGGAAAGATCTTTTAACTGACGAACCATTCTTGCGTAAAGACATGATCACACTTCAAGATCCAACTAATTTGACAAAATTTAATATTGCAAAATTCCATCATGTTGTGAAAAAAATCAAAGTTGTAGATCCAGGTACGAATTATTAAAATTATAATTGCTTATCATAAGATATTCACTATAAATAGTTGATTTGAAATTTTTATATTTCATATTTTAGATGAAGAAGCACAGTCTAAAGACCCAGAAGGGCGTTTAAAATCAGTGTCGAAAACTACAAGAGATATATTGGATACATTGGATCGAGATTACAAGGCACCAGCAAAAAAAGTAGAAGTAGTAGCACAAAAACCAGATAAATTAAATGCTGTAAGTATCAAATAATAATATTGTATACCTAATTTAAATTTTCTATTGATGGGTTATTCTTTTTTAAGGCTCATTACTCTACTGGCCGTGTAGCTGCTAGTTTTACATCCACAGCAATGGTTCCAGTGCTGGAACATGAATCAGCAATTATAGAAGAGAATGAAATCCGATTTGAGCGTATAAAAAAAAAAGGTGAGTTAGGATGTTTCAAAATTGTTGTGTAAGAAAAATGATGAATTTTATTGAAAAATTATAATATAAAATGATTTATTTTTACAGGTTATGTTCGATTAACCACCAATTATGGACCATTAAATTTGGAACTGTTTTGTAAAGAAGTACCTAAGACATGTGAAAATTTTATAAAACTTTGTCAAAAAGATTATTATGATGGTACAAAATTTCATAGATCCATTCGTAATTTTATGGTTCAGGGTGGCGATCCAACTGGTACTGGTAAAGGTGGTGAATCATATTGGGGACAGCCTTTTGAAGATGAATTTAAACAAAATTTAAACCACTCTGGACGAGGTGTGTTGTCTATGGCCAATTCTGGCCCTGATACAAATAAATCACAATTGTTAGTATTCCAACAACAATTATATTGCATATTGATATTATATAAGTATACTAGTATAGATATAAATATGTAATCAATAATGCATGTGTTCAATTTTATAGTTTTATAACATACCGTTCATGTAAGCATTTGGACAACAAACATACAGTGTTTGGACGTATAGTAGGAGGTTTTGAAACACTTAATGCAATTGAAGAAATCGAAGTGGATAATAAAGATCGGCCAATCACTGATATTAATATACTGAAAACTCATGTATTTGTTGATCCATTTCAAGAAGTTGATGATAAGGTATAAAATATAAATCCTAAATAGTTTGGTATAATTGTGTCTGCATTAAATAGCTATTATACAATAATCGTTCCCTATTTTTTCTACCTAGATAGCAGAAGAAAGGCAAGAGGAATTAATAAATACACCTGGAACTAGTATGGCTTCAACTGTACAAACAGAAGAAAATAAAATATCAAGTATAGCAATTCCAGGAGTTAAACTCAAAACATTTAAAACTGGGGTTGGGAAATACATCAACCCTTCAGCTTTACAAAAAAACAAGTAATTTATTTTAATTTATTTAAATAGAGTTTAAGAGTTTATTTTTTTTTTTTTTATAGAAATAATTATTATTTCATCATGTTTCTAATTTCCATTTTGTGTATGCAATCATTAATTGATCCAAAGTAGAAAAGTATTTTACAATAATGGAATTTTAATTTTTCATTATAATTTATTTTATTTTATTAGGATCGAAAATGAAGAATTGCCTAGCAAGAAGAAGAAAGTCATTGGTTATGATTTTCATGGATTTAATAATTGGTGATTTAATATTAATTTTTAATGTATATAACCTTGATTTTGAATATCATAAAAGATACTATAACCGTATAGTTTATAATATATTATAAACTATTTAGTTACATATAATTTTGATTAAATAATTCTTCGTAATGCATAAATTTTGTTTTTTAAATATATTTCTTAAATGATTTTCCTATTCCTCATGCTATTAAGATTTCAGTTCTATAATGTCTATAAGTATTATGTTTAAACATACTATAGTGGTCGGCTTCCTTGTAATTAACTCAATTCATTTTTGTTTAGAACAATTGTAAACTTTTATTTAATATGTTATGTCTATGATTGGACATTGGAAAATAGTTTAATATCATAATATGTACGCTGTATAGTCTATGTTTTTGTTGGTTACTCAAAAATTGGAGTAAAATATTTTTCATAAATTATCAATTTATTAAGTTACCAAGACCCTTAGTTGCTTTTATTCATTTAAATATCTAAATGTAGTTACCTAATCATCATTAATGAAGTTTATCTTGTAATTATATGCAGACAACACTTAAGGAACTGAGCAATACACATTGTTTAATCTTACCTATTGTTAAAAACTAAAATATTTAGTAGGTAACAATAATTTTTATCAAAATTTAAAACATTTTCATTTTAAATCTATTTACTAACCTTCTATGACTGATAATTTTAGATTCTGAATGGATAAATGTATACTCAAATTATAGTGAAAAACATGCTTCAATTTTCAACTTTATTATCTTTTTTAGTAGGAATGTGAACTAGTTGGTACTTTTGGAAGGTCAAGATTTAAACTTTCCAGTATTTTTCAAAATAATTGGGATAAGCAACAAAAAAAAGATTTGCAAGTAGGTACCGGCATATCACTCTATTTTACAGTAGTTATCGATTAGGTTACTGTAATGGATGTGTTAAATTTTAATTCAACGTTATAATATCATTGTAAACAAAAAACGATTTTGAGCAGAAACAGACAGCCCTTCTAACAATACTATACTATTAACTTAAAATAACCCATACGGGTAGTATATCTAAAATCAATAAGGTATTTTTTTGGGAGGACTAAATCATAGTCAGGGCCAAGGGGGCTAATAAACCACCCCCTAGTTCAGTGGTGGCGTGAAATTGTGTAGGCTTTGAACTTTGAAGCATATTGTATATTTTAAATATTTTTACCACCCTTCATTGAACCAAAATTAGCAGCATGGGTCATTAATAATTATTAATTATAATATTTGCCATGATATTTTTGTTGAGGTCTTGCGATTATATAATATATATTTATACACCTACACAACTATTTCAGACATGAAGCAATTGCTTCAAATAATCCTATATCCCGCCGCCACTGCCCTAGTTACACCATTGTAGTCAATATATTATTAATTCAGTGGTGATTATACATGCTGTTCAAGGAGGGGGCAAAAATAAAACCAACCCTCCCCCCACCCCATAGCATTTATATATATATACAAATAATATAAAATATACACACGGATTATACGTACAAAATATAAATGTATAATAATATTAAGTTATTAACACACTTTAACTTAATGTTTAAAAAAAAAAAGATATAAATGTATTGACTTAGGTATAAAATATAATTATAATAAAAGCATATGTCTTTTTTTTTGCTTAGCAAAGTGTGTAATAATATTATCTATATTAACATTAATGTTCCTATGGATATGAAGCAGTGCTAGCCCATTTCATTGGTCTTCACCAGTAGTTGACCTCAACCATGTCTTCAATCTAAATAAATAAAGCAAATTACATGCATAGTAGCAATATAGGTATAGCATTAAACATTTTAAATAAAAAAATATTAATCAAGCAGTTACTTAAAAGCATTCAACTATGCAAAAGCAAAACTAATGCATATTTTCAATAAAAATACTTATAAAGGAATATTATGAAAAGCATAAGCAAAGAAAATTAAGTAGGTACTTATTTTTTCATAATATAAGCAAATAATATTTTTAATTTTAGTTGAGTGAAGCAAACTAGATAAGTAAATTTTTTAATCATTTGTATTGTATAGTGTATACCACTATACTACTATACATTTAGTAAATATTAAAATAAATATAATAATATATATATACCTTGAAATTTGAGTTTTTTTTTTAATGTTTATTGACTATTGAGCAATACCTAATACTCAAAAGTCAAATGATTTATACATTACTTATAATAGATACCTTCTAAGCGTAGAAAAGCTTCGTTCTGCTGAAGCAACACTTATAGGTAGTGAACAAATAATACCAAGAATATAATGAATATTTGGAAACACTGATTCTGGGCACGAAATTATTCAAGTAATATTTTGCTATCAAATCATAAAATTCAAAAATTTGTCAATAGGTGTTGCGGATCAGCGATATACTAAATTAAAAAAAAAAAACAAATCCCAAGGGGGGGGGGAGTCCACCTTTCACCCCCATAAAACTGCCACAGTATTAATTATTACACTTTTCCTAATTGACAATAATGTGAAAATTTCAAATGTTATTTGATTGTATTCATTAATTAATTTTTTGATTAACTCATCGATCATTTAAAATATTTATGTTTTCTACGATGGAGTAACTACTTATTAGAGAAGGTAATTAATTTATTGTATTTTAGATTCTAAGCGGAGCGAGGAAGCTAGTGGTTTTACAATGGTGCTTATTTTTATTATTATTATTATTATTTTTTTTTTTATCCTGTATACAACATTTCTACCAGAAGGAGTGCTTTGATTTCAAGATTATATAGTATCTAATCTTTTAGCGAATTGGATCAAGATGGTAATTTAGAGAGGTAATTTTTTCTCAATAGTTATTTAATTCCACGGGCCAAACTAACGACGAATTACGAAAAACCTCTAAAAATATGATTTTAATTTCTAACGCTTTGTTTATCACCATACTACCATAGTAACAAATAATAAATAATAACAATATAAAAATCCAGACTGACAAACCGTCTCCGCTCAGAATCATTTTTCTTATACAAAGATATTAATATATTATATCATTGAATTCAAGTTTAATACAATCCATTATACATTGACCCACTTCACACTTGTAAACCTACTGTACAGCAGAGTGACATCCACTTAACCGCTTTTTTTTTATAATATATTTAGTAAAACATTTAAAAATACATCATATAATAATTATATTTATTAGAGTTTATAAAAAAAATAAAACACTCATTTTTTTTCAAAATTATACAAAGGTACCTATCGATGTATCGAATATATTATGTAAAACAAATATAAATATAATTTTATGGTATATTTATTTTAAATAATCAAATATTAAAACATAGCTTGTATTTGTTACTTGGTTTTTGATTTATAATAATTTTAAAATGTATTGGTACAAATAAGTACAATAGGTATTTAAATATGATAAATTCATTAAATCATAAGTATTAAAATACCTAACCAGGGCCATATTTAAAGGGTGGTTCGGGAGGGCAATAGCCCACTCAGGCAAATGTTGGAGGCGACTATAAAAAGTAAAACTATATTTTCGAATATACAATGAACAATTAAAAATTGTTAATAAATATAATATAAATTAATTTGTGTAATATTGGTTCCTTATCTACAACATCTAGATATCTTTTCATCAAAGTGGACATTATTTTCATTTTAATTATCTCTTTTTTTACTAAATACTAAATTGGAAATCAGAAATCCCTATGTTTAGGTATACCTTGAGGCTTGTAGCATAAAGTATGTTAAAGAAATACAATCTTTATTATTTTATAACAAAATAGGTAGGTATCTAAATATTATTCAACTCTGCAAACGAGCATTGTCACAAGTCACAACAATTTATTATGAGAATAATAACATAATATAATTCAGTCGTCCATTGTACCTTATTTAATTTATATATATATATATATATATATAATTATATATCTAGTAATCATAAGACAGTCGTTTTTGATTTTTGGTGGATAATAAATAATGTGGAAAATACTAAAATAGGCAAAATTAGGGCGCCAAAATGTTGTTGCCCATAGGCGGCAAAATCTTGGAACCGCCCTGTATCTAACCTACCTAAATATGGATGTAATTAAATATTGATTATGTTATAAATGTTTTGAAAATATTTATTAAATCACTTCCATTAAAAAATGCTGGATAATATTAAATTCTGGTGTTTTTTTATTCCGCTATTAGGTCAAATATCTTTAACACGGCGCCGATGTTGGCGCTGACAATTAGACGTGTCGCACGCGAGATTTTTTGGTAAGATTAAAGTTCAAAACCTCTCATCTATATATTAGATAGTATTAAGGGTAAACGGTCACTTTGTACGGTCCATTGTTTAAAATGCATTTAAAACTCGGACACTTTTTACTATTATGTATATATAGAGTCTGAAGTCATGACTAGACTATAATATATTATGTTATTAAGTTAAAATATTATTTGGTAAATCGCAGTCCCTTATACAATCCAAATAGTAGGGAATCGTGGGTTATTAGGTACCCATCGATAATAATTTTTATTTGTCATTTTGGCATATTTATTTATATTGCACACATTTTTAATTGACTTTTTATTTAATTTTTAATTTTAATAATTGACATTATATAATATAGGTACTCAGAGGCGTAATTTCAACTTTTGGGTTGGNGGGGGGGGGGGGGCTAAATATATTAAAGGCAAGCGGACCATTGCAATACAGCATATTAAAATTGTATGTCCTAGGTTTTTGTCCTTAGTGCTAAGCCCCCCCCTCAATTTGTGCCTATATATGTACCAACTACTTAGGTGTATAATTTATATTCATAAAAAGTGTCCGCGTTTCGCACTTTTAATGATCAACCGTACAAAGTGACCTAGAACCAGTATTATTGAGTATTCCCATAGAAACTTTATAGTCATAATGTCGTATAGATGATGAATATAGGCATGGATACGTTATTACTGATTTTCTGCTCACATGGTCACACAAGGCTACCTTAAACCACGTGATTAGGTACTCGTTTCCAGTCCATTCAATCTTAATCCGTGTTTTTTCCCTACGTTTTCGGGGAAGCCGGGAACGTGATCTTAAATATTATATAATCGAACAGAAAACCCGATAGCGTCGTCACTCGTCGTCGATTCGTCTTACTTGTTTTACGTGTTTGCCGACCATATGCCCCACACAGCATTAATTGGTGAATATTTTGAAGTGCTTGATTGCTCGGATAATGAATATTTGACAGAAAATATTGTGTGAATATGTTCTTCTCATTATAACATAATATTGTACTATATGAATAATATGATTGCATAAAAATGTTGACTAAATATTTTTATAAAGTTTCCATGAACATTTTTTTTGAAAATATATGATTGAAATATTTTGTACATTTTTTTTATAAAATATTTTCCAATTATGAACTTCTTGGCCAAAAAATATGTATAAATAAAATATTTCCTAATTATTTACGCAACTTTTAAAAATATTTTGACATCTATATATTATTTTCATGAAAATATTTTTACCATAGTTAGAAAATATTAAAATGCTGTGTGGGATAATAGTGGGTATAATATCTAGCAATAATATTAAAATTTCAAAATGTATACAGGATTAGAATTATAGTGTTCCACATTACACAATCATTTGTTATTTTGTATCAATCCTAGTGCATGTAAATTTATTTAGGAGTAATGCGGATATACCATTAATTCCTAATAAGTCCTATACACCTATGACATATTAAATAGAAAGTTTACAAAATAATTATTATTAATTCAATGAAAATTGAAATAATTTATTTCAGATTTTTCAAATTATGTTTTAAAATAATTGTGACAATACTGTCTAAAGACAGATATTTAAAATACAATGGAAAATTAATAAACACATTTAAAAATAATACAATATAAAATTACTATACAAATCATAGACCTATGATAAACATAAATACATTTTAATTAGATTATTAATAATAAAATATATTATGTAATATATTTATATATTATATATTATACATAGTATATGGATAATGGATGGTGATCATAACTACAACTAACTAGGGCTATTTCAGCCTTAGAATAAAACCAACACAAATTATAATGGTTAAATATAATTTAGCACCAGTAATATTGTATAACAATTATCTAGATATTTAGATGAGTTCCAGTCACTTTATTTTGCATTCCAACTATCGATGATTCTTTTTTTTTTTTTAAGTGTGATTAATTTGAAATATATCAGTATGTCTGTGTTAATTTTTTTTAAATGTTGTCATATTAATTAAATTTTTACTCACTACATGCTTAAGTATATAAACCATTACATAATATATTGAAAAATGAATATTAGTGCATATTTTTCTGAATAAAGTACATATTTCAGATTTCAATTGCATAAAAAATCTTAGTCCTAATTATATCTACTAATATAAATACTAAAACACACAGTTAAAAGATTTACATTGGTTTTTAAATTGATTAATTTAATAATAAATAATGGCCTAACATTGTTAAATATTTTCTATTAGTATGAGTTTTTAATTTACTATAATGTAGGTACTATTATGTATACTATAATAATTTCAGAGTGTAAAACACAAATATTATTTTTAAATTAAGAAAAATAAAAGCAAGGCATTTTTTTATGCAAATATTTATGGTTAAATTTTACTTTTACATTATATTCATAAAATGTATACAAGTATATGACTCCCAAACATTTTAAGATTGGTATTTGGTATAACAAAAAATTGAATCATGTTCAAAATTACTCAGTATAAAAATGTACAGAACACATTAGATTGTCATGTAATATACATATCTACTTAAAACAAACAACTTTTTCTATATGTTGATGGAATTAAAACAACTCTGAAATCTATTAAAGTCCACCACACTGCAGTAGTAGTAGCATAGGCGTGCGCACGGGGCGAGCCGGTCAAGCCCAGGCTCGACCTGAAACTTTTTAGGGGCATAGTAAAATGTGCGTATATATTTAAATATTTTATTATAATGCTTATATTATAATAATATGTCCGTGGAGATCATGAAAATTTTGTTTGTCGTGAAAGTATAAAAAAAATCAAAAATATTTGTGTGTACCTACCTAACCTAACCATTACATAGATTTTATTAATCTAAAAAAAATCAGTATACCTTTATAGGTACAAAATACAAATACAATAACTATAGTACTATAGACATTAATAGGTTAATATATTATCAACATGTATGTTGGTGTGTTAAAAAAAAAAATTAGGGGCGCAGTCCAAATATTAGGGCACTATAATTGTCTAGGCTCGACCAGAAATTTAAGTCTGCGCACGCCTATGAGTAGTAGTGACGGTAAAATATAGCAAGACACAATTCACCACCACTGTTGCAGTGTGGTGTGACCTTAAGATATTATTTTCATTCGCAAACTATAAAATATAAACATTGAACATTATAAATTATGAATTTAATTTATAAATATTTGTTTTTATTTTTCTTAATGGGATGTAAAAAATATCTTATTATAATATAATATTTGTATTATCAAGATATTTTTTTTGTCTAATTGAATTAAATTTATTAAAATTTAAAATCTTTTTTTTAGTATATATATATATTTTTATCAAATTCAATTTACACATATTGTTTGTATTATCAATTTATTTGTGATTAATACATTAAAAGCTTTAAGTTACAATTGGTATATTTTTAAGTTGCATTGTATTACTAAAAAAAAAACTCCTACAATAGCACTTAAAAAAATCATGATCTCTCTCAAATTATAACACATCTCAGTGACTGAGTAGAGTAGAATATCACTGGGGTTTATTATAATTTGTGACAAGGCAATATAAACATTAAACAATAAATCTACCTTATCAATTATATAATAAAATAAACAGACTTGGTAATCTGAAATAGTTTAAAAATTGTTATCCGTTTGAGGTGATCTCATTACTCCAACACCGCCTCCGAGTCGTCTATAGTTCATTGTACCACAAAGCCGCCACTGATTTTGACTCTGATCATATACTTCAATTGTTTTTAGGTATGCCGTACCATCAAATCCACCAACAGCATACAGTTGTCCATTAACAACAGCTAAGCCTACACCGCTTCTCCGAGATGTCATGGCAACTATTGGAGACCATGAATTTGTATGTGGATTATATCTTTCAGCACTACTTAATTCCATGCAATCATCGCGTCCTCCAACTGCGTATATCATGTCTTTATAAACAGCACATCCTAAATGTTTCCTTCTTGTTGACATTGGTGCCATAACTGTCCATTTATTCTGTCTTGGATCATAACGTTCGACAGAACTTAATGGTGATTGTCCATCTGAACCACCAATTGCGTACAAATAACCTCCTAGCACAGCCACAGCAACACCTAATCTTCTCGTTGTCATAGGGGCCACTTTACTCCACTTATTTTCCTTAGGGTCATATCGTTCAACATGACTTAAACATTGTACACCATCTTGACCTCCAACTGCATATAGCAAACCATCTAAAACAGCCACTCCAACACTTGTTCGACATGAAGTTGTAGGAGCCACATCACATGACCATTGATTGGTCTGAGGATCATATCGTTCTATACTGTTAAGGTAAGATTGACCATCGTGTCCACCGACTGCATACAATAAATCATTAAGCACAGCTACTCCAACTCCACATCTTCGCTTACTCATTTGTGCCTGTAACTTCCAATCCTCCGTTTGTGGATCATAACGTTCAACTGAAGCTATAGCATCTCCACTACACCAACCTCCAACAGCAAATAAAAGCTGACCCCTCTGAGTAGGTTTACGAGGTCGAGTTCGTGGTCCTTGCATTAAAGGTCGTTCTTGTGGTAAGAGTAAATAGTTTTTAGCTTCATCAACAAGATCTCTACACGTTTCATCACTACGAACTAATAAGTCTGCTCCTACTGTGCCAACTAAAAATTTAGGACTTAACAAAGGTAATCGTACATGCTGGAGTACTTGAGGAAGGTTCTGTCTTCGTTCAGAAATATTATACTTGACCCAAGACATTGCTGCACTGAACACTTGCTCTTCTGTTCTCACATTAAGTTCATCACTGGCAATTAAATCGATTAGTTGTGTAACTGGAAGAAGCAGAAATTCCTCACTTTCCATAACTTCTTGAAAATTATGCTGTGTATATTTATCGGCAACACGTAAAAGATCAAGGCAAGAATGTGTATCTGCAAATGCTCTGATACCGAGGCAATTTGATGGATCAAGTTGTCTCCTTAAAAACTCACAACAGATATCCTGTATTTCAGTTAATTGCAATAGGCAAGCAGCTGGAAGAAGAGTTTGGACATTAGATTCTTCTACTGTGATTCGAGCGGAATAACAAAATTCAATTAAAAGTTCCATTGCTATTTCATCCATATCACGTATAGTGACTTCTGTTTGTCGAGATTCAGCTAGATCTCCATTAAACATAGCCCTGAAGTATGGACTACATGCAGATAAAATGTTACGGTGAGCGAATATTTTTCGATTGTTAATATTGAGAACAACATCACATAATTCACGATGACGACGCATAGAACTAAATTCGGCTAACATACATCTTGGATGTTTATCTGAGACGTGTGTTAGCCGATTAGGCAGAGGCGAATCTGGCTCCATTGGACCCATATGTAGTGCAGTTGACCGTGCACCAAGGGATGAAAAGAGATGCACGGGTGGGGAACACCAATCCCACGTACCTGGAAAAAAAACAATACAATAATCATTCATACAATCTTAGATTTTGTTAATAATTATCACTGAAAACATTTGTATTTGTATACCTACTAAATGTACTAATTTATATACCAACAATTAAAATAAGTAGGTATTAATTTTTTAACTAATTGATATTAAAACATAAGTGAAATTTCAACTGTGTACTCACATGAAAATATATATTAGTAACTATCAATTCTAGAAGTAAATTGCACGATTATCAATTACTAATTGTTTTAATTTTAATGTGATAATCCATATTTATTAATTTTTTTTACTTAGAACTTCCAATACAAACTATTATTCCTAGTTCAATATATTTATTAATATAAACTAAAACTATTTTTACAAGCATTTTAAAATGTATCAGTATGCTGTGTATTATTGTTTTAATGAATCAGATATTAGAATTTAGAACATATAAGTGAGTATACCGAATAAATGGTTATTTATTTTATTATTATTATTATTTTAATGTGTATTCTCAATCAATAACAATGTATAGGTATAAAAATAAATAAAAAGTACACAATGCAATTAAACAAAATGGTAGAAATATTAATACACTACATAGATAGATAAAAACTATAAAGTTTTACGGCTTAAAAGTCCTATGTTATCAAGTTTCAAACTAATAATTAAGTATTTTGGTGTTAGTCTTGCATATTTAAGAAATGTTATTCTATGTGTATTTATTTTTAATATCTACAATATGTTTCAAAATAATATTAATTTAAAATAGAATCTTAAATATTTGAATTAGGTCATTCACTTTGGAAGCAATAATATGCATGTCTTAACCAATTCTAATACAATAATATAATATTATAAACTTGTTGAACTATACCTTCAATTTTTGCAGTCTATTTTACAACAGTTTAATAATATAATAGTATTATAATATAATAGTGATGTTTATACTTCTAAAGCGTTGAAGTTTAAATTATTTTAAAAAATGTTATAACGTAATTATTAGTATACATATTGTTAAGTGCAACAATAAATTTTCAATCAACTCACAATTGTCTTTTTAAATTATTATCTTAATAAATTATTTAGGTAGTCCTAAAAAATTAAAATCAAAAACAATAGTCATAAATAATTATATTGTCATAATAATAATAAAAACAAATATTATCAATAGTCTAATCGTAATCGACTGTGACAACAGTGTTACCGGTGAAACAAACTAAAAATACCAAGTGTATTAATGCCACCGACCTTATTCTATTCTGTGCCATACTGACTACTGACCACCGCATTTACCACATATACAAAAAACTTGAATTAATAGAAACTTCAAATATTAGTTGCTTATTAATAGTTTTTAAATCTATTATCAAACATGGTAGATAGACAACACGGTTTAAGATCACAGACTTCTATACTACACAATATATAGTAATATATAGAAATCTGTGTTTAAGATAGACAAGTGATGGACCGTGTCACCGTGATATTGTTTTGTGGTGATAGACAAGTATACTAACTGCCTCCTACTGAAGAACTCAAGAATTTATATTTTTATATAAAAGTGGTTTGAAATGAATAAGATGATTGGTGAATATTATTGATTATTTTTAAATTATAGTTATTATCATGACAAATATAATAATTTGTCATGGTTATTTTAATAGTGTTATGAATTATTACTAAAAAGTAAAAAGTAATGTTAGGCACATATAGGATAGCATTATATTAGGTTCTTTATTAATTATTATCACATACACAACTATTATGGCACTTTGAGTTACAAAGTCAACCAGAATTTTTGCATTTACACCGATTGGTTTTACAATATTACAGTTGTAATGAACTACACAGACCTCCAATAGTTTTGCTGTTTAAAATCAAACAACTGATTTTTATGTTTTTTTTCATGCTGATTTTAAAAATGTTATTAATTTTTGTCCATCACGTAAAAATTTAAATAGTTTGAATTAAATATCATAGTCGTAGAATGAACATAGAAGCTACCTCTAACTACATGGGTCATGGATCGGAACTTTCAACAATATATAATATTTTCAAAAAATTTTACGATTTTTAACCATAATTCTGAAAATGCCTTATCTGTTCTCATATTTTTAAATGATTCAATGACCCTATTAATAATAATTTATAGTACTGTATACTGAGTACCTATATTATGTCTATAACTCCTAACAAATGTCTTAAGGGGATTCCACACTACCACTTTTTAGAGTAAAATAGACCTATACGCCTATACGCGTTCCAACGTACTAACTTGAATTTTACTCCTATAATAATGTTGAAAACACATTTGAATTTATGATGAAGTCTATTTTGAATCCTTCCAAAAAAAATCATTGTATTCGACGATTTGCAAGATGATTCTATGCAATACTTATGCATTTTATATCAGAGACATTTTATGAACCGATCCACATCACATAGACACAGGGTACAGATATAGCTACAGCCTACAAATAGATTTTTAAAGAATAAATAATATGATTTTGTGTATAAAAGTTCAGTATATAATATAGGTTAAACGAATATTGAAATATGCCTCGTAGCTCGGATAGTCGTATATCAATAATTCATGTTGTACACGTCAGTACACGTTGACAATTAATATTATTTCGATAGCAGTTTAATAATATGTTGTCAACTTCATGTTAACATGTAAAAATAATGAAAGGTTTAAATTGTAGAAATATGACATTATGACGACAGTCGTCCATATTACTCTGCTAATCTCTGGACAGAAAATAAATATTACGTAGGTAAACATGGTTCTAAATGAATAGTAATTGTCGGCCAGTTGCTCCAAAAATTACATTAATGTTTTATGTTATTATATAAAATAATAAATTCCTTACGACTCACATCAGATCAATGAGCTATTATTATTATTTAGTAATTTATTATATATTTAATTGGTACTTACATACGTAATAGATCTAATATATTCTATTGAAGAAATATTCAAATACGAACTGTACTCGTAGCCGACGCCGTCGTTCGGTAACAAAATACAAACATGAAGTAAATGATTCTACGACAGTTGCCTTGTTTACAAAGCAAAAATTAAAATAGATTAATAATAGCTATCTATACTGTCCTATAGAAATAGTTTATTGGAGAATGATGTGCGTCGTCAATTTCTTGCGTTAAGAATGTTTTGACTGTTTCTAGAATTATTGGTGTTTATCTAATACGGGTATTTTGTAAAGTGGTAATACATACAATACATGGGTAAGTTTAGTTACGCGCGGCGGCGGGTTTTTGAACGTTCGACCGTTGACTAATTTTAAACTATATTTCATATAAATATTTTGTTCACGGGAAAAAACCATGTCCGCGTGTGCTTATATAAATCGGGGTCTGCAAATATTCTGTAAGAATTTTTTTTTTTTTTGAAGAGATTCTGGGGGGTCCAGTACCTCTGGACCCCCCCGTATATACCCCATTGAGTACGAGTGTGCAACGCTTATCTAGCTCGCCGTCAATCACTCACACTAATGATCATTTACTACATGCACACATGCACGCCACGCACGCACGTACTATATGGATTGTCTAAAAATTGTCTATACTCAACTCCTTAAAAACGGTCGGTATGGAATCCTCATAAAACAATAACTAAAATTATAAATTTACATTTTGTTATTTAAAATTATAATACAATAATAATACCAATTTAAATAAATTTAATCAGAAACCAAGATAAGAAAAAAAAATTCTTAAAAGTAAAATTACATTATTAAAACTATAGATATTTGAAATTACCATGGACCTTTTACTAATAGACCGGCCCTGCACTTCATATTTCCACCGAGTCATGATAGTTGGTGCTTTTCGGTTATTGAGTTACTCTGATATAGTAAAAACATATCTATTTATAGTCATATATTTTCATACTTTAATATACATTTATATTAAACGGGCTAGATTACTACCCTATGTCGGCTAACGACTATAAATACTTTAGGTATAGGATGGGTCGATCTACAAGTAAAAGTTCTATGGAAATTACAAAGACATGGAACTTGGGGGTGCTTAAAGTTAAGTGGGAGGTGTTAAGCAAATCCTAGCACCCTGGAGTTATGCCACTGCAGTGTAGGTACATCATTACTATTTAATATGCAGTTAATAATAAAGGACTATCAAATACGTTTTTGTTATTATAATACACAACAATTATTTGTATAGCCTATAGACATTTAAAGTGCTGGAATATAATATATTTTTTACTATGAACTAATATGTAGGTAGATAAAATTATTAAGGCGGTTAGAGCACACCGTATTTTTTGTAGTTATAGACCAATAAGAGGAAGATTGGTTTATGTACTACCTGGTGTCCGATTATTATTTTAAAAATACGTATGAACTCATCATCCTCTTTTCTTGGTTATGTAGGAATTAGATTTTTGATTTTTGTATTCAATTAGGCTTAAAAAATATGTTAACTTTCTAAAAAATTATGAAAGTATTTTTAATTTATACACTTACATTTAGTTTTAAAACATTTATTCATTTTCCTACATAATCTAGGAAAAAAGTTATCGAATACAGAAATATTTTCAAAATTTAAATCGGGTCATGGGAAGTAACTAAATAAATCTTTCTCGTATAGCTATTTTGTACCGATTTAAAAACGGAAAAATGTAAAAATTCAATTTGGTGACATGTGCATGCGTGTGCTTGTGTTCTTCGTCTAGAATCGTAGACGACATGTTATCATTGTTATTAGCCTAATGATCGATAAGGACACACACATAGTGTCCATTCACTAATCACATCATGACACCGTTCAAATATACATGTAATATAAACTGCCTAAATATTACTCCTTAAAATATGGTATGCTCCAACCATAGAAAATAGATCGCTCCAACCCCCTTAATAATTGTTATATTATAATACAAGGTGCTTCATACGTACCTACAGTAATTAAAAATTATCAAAAATATAGGTACAATTTTTTTTATAATATATACATAATATTATATAATTCATATACACAATTAGTTTGAGACAATTAACTAACTTTTTTAAGGGGCCTCGCTACTGCTGTTTATTTTAGCTGAAAAGACCTAAAGTATCGACAAAATTATAGTTAGTAACGTTGTCCGATTTTGATTATGAAAAAAAATTTGAACTCACTAGAAAATTGTCTATAGATCCTACAAAGCACTTTGTAAAAACTAAATTTTATATTATTGTGAACTGTAATTGAAAACTTTAAACTATCAACTTTTTTGAATCATAATTAAAATTAAAATTAATATTAAAAACGGAAAATGTTTCGTACGATCATCAGTCATTTTTCTGCTGAATTCAAATATTTTTTCATCAAAATCAGACAGCGTAAACTAACTTTAATTTTTGCCAAAACAAGAGTATGTTTTTGTAAAATTCGTGTAGTGAAATTGATATAGCTATCAAGTTATTGACATATGCATGCGCGTACGAGAGAGGATACCCGCATTTAATTTCACTCACACTAATAACCATTTACAACTGACCCATAGATCCCGGGCGGTTATGACAAGATTAGAAATTGCCTAAATGTTGCCCCTTAAATAATGACCGTAGGGGGCCCCTTAACTCTTTAAGTTAAATTAACATAGACAAAAAAAATTTAGTTAACTAAGTAATAAATCAAGTTGAAATTTGAAGGTAGCTTTTCTTTTTTTAATTTTTAGATTCTGAGTGAAACGATGAATGTATTGATTTTACAATAATGTGTGTTTTTTTTTTTTTGTGTCTGTGTACACGATAAGTAGTCGAAATAATACTTCGATTTTCGACTTCAGTATCTTGTTCGATTGGAAAGTGAATATCGTTGGTGCATTGGGGAGGTCAAAATTTAAAATTCCCAGTACTTTGCAAAAGCCCCAAGAAAAACAAAAGAAAAATTAAGGAAAAACGGGAATTTTTACGCAAAATCTATTTTCGAAAAAATCGATTTTGGTTTTTGGTGTAACTTTAAAACAAATGACCGTAGATACATGAAATTTTCAGTGATTGTTTATATTTGCATTTTCTATACACGATAACATTTT
>WHPZ01588478.1:0-19021 GCA_016617965.1 Macrosiphum rosae
AATGCGTAGCTCAAATCAAACACAAAAACGACGGATGACAGTGGAAAAAGAAAATTATATTCATGAAATTATGCGTCAGTATAAAGATCAAGTTATAACCCGTTTGGAGTTCGTAGAAATTTTGCAATACAACAATTTGCCAGTTTAATTTTTAATTTTTATAACATTTTTATACTCATATTTTTAAATCATTTGTATATTTATTTGTTTACTAATATTTTTTTGACGTTGTTTAACATTTTTTTATATTATTTCAATGTATTAACACAAAATTTATTATTTGTTCATTTATAATTTGTTTAGTCTATTTATGTTGTTTAACAATTTTCTATTTAAATAAGAATGGGTAAAAATATAAACTTATAACAAAAACATGCACTATAAATTGATAAATTTTAAAATAACTACGGCACACAATTCGATTGTGTCGCGAGAAAATCCCGCACGCAACTCGGTTCTGTTGCGAGAAAATCGTGCACGCAATTCATCCTAAATAATGTTATTCGCACGCAATTCGGAAACACCGATATTAATAATACTACCACCATACATAGAATATTACATTAACACAACTATTTTTAATTGATGATCTAAGTATAAACCAAGAAATCATGATATCCATAAACATAATAGGTTTTGCTGATTTAATGTCAATATTGAATTTTGTTTCAGCTATAAACGATCAATCTCAGTCGACAGGTGGCATTTTAGCAGACTTAGTAAACGAGGATAAGCGATTAGAGATGATAACCTGCATTGTGGCAAATCCTCCACCGGCAATAGTATTTAATTTTAAATTTCCATTTATTATATTTCACTAAACTAATTTTTATTATTTTTTAGATCTATTCGCAAAAAGTCTTAATTGATGGCCGCACTGAAGTATGTAAATCTATCAAACCAATACCACCATGTAGCAAATGCATAATATCAAATATAAAATTAAACATACATAATGGACCAAAAATATTTAATGATTTGACAAGTAAATACTTGCCTGCTATATGCATAACAATATATTATGTAATCAAATTCCCACTTTATTCTAATTAATAATTATATTACATTTATGGTAGACAGATCACAAAGTATAGTTGAGCGTCTATCTAACAAATTGCATTTATCGAAAAGGAAGGTTTTGAGTAAGAACAATCTTGTGTGCTATTGTAAAAATAAAGCACCAAACAGCTCTTTACTACTTTGTGAAATGTGTGGTGAAGCACAGCATGAAAGCTGTGTGGTCTATGATGAAAAACTGGAAGGGAGGTTGCCCTATTTATGTTCCAGTTGTTGGACATTCAATGATCCTATACAATGTAAAGCTACACTAATAATTGTTCCAGACTATTGTTTGAATCACTGGGCTCAAGACGTAATATTTTCTTTTAATTATATATTATTTATGATAATTAATATTGTAATTTTCATTTCAGATACAGAGGATATCTCGTCAAACTAAGTGTTTTATATATAATGGTATTCAGTCATGTAATTTTATACAGCCTACTATTTTTAATAAGTACAATGTAGTTCTTATTACATATAATAAAGTAGTAAAGGAGTTAAATTATGGACAACATTATGTAAGTATTATATTATACATATAGGCTCCCACGAGGTTAGGTTGCTTGGACCTGGAGTTCAGGCCACAGGGGTCCAGCTATTTTAGTTGCCGTTGAATTGAATTTGTAACTTTTGAAATTTTTAACTTATTCCATATTAAATTTTATGGTATTATTATTTAAATGTGTATTATACTATAATGATTAATTTTGTTATTTGAAGCCTTGGGTTAGCCATTGATTACCTATAAACTGTGCATGGGACCCCCGAATCGCTTGTAATGGGATGTGTTTTAGAAATTTTGTATTGAGCCCGCAAAAATATTTAGTACAGGGGCCAAAACTTGATGTTTATATAATAGGTATATTTAATAAGTACAAATTCCATGAATATGTGCATAGCCACATATGTTTCATATTATTTCTGAGCTTTCATTAAATAATTAATATTATTTATTTAAAAATGTTTTAATTAGTGTTTTAGATTCTGAGCAAAGCAAAATTAATGAAAAACAGGAATTTTTCTTCAAAACTTCACTTTTGGTGTAGTTCAAAAAGCAAATTACTGTAGTTAGGTACATGACATTTTCACTGAATGTTTATATTTTCATTTTCTATAAACCATACAATTTTCAACATATTTTGAATTTATAATAGGTATAAGAAATTTAAACGAAACCAGGTAATATTTAAACGGAGAATAACGATTTTAGTTATTTTTTTTTGTAATTTAAAAATATTATTAAAATATGATAGGCAATTTTCTAAGTGCGTCCTCTCATGTTTATGTGTACACGGTAATTGATCATTAATAAGTGGGAGTGTGTCGTGTGTTTTATTTAAATAGGGAAGCATTATCTATATAATTGATCTAAGAGGGGTGGAGGCTGCATGTTTATCAAAAACATGTATTACAGGAAAATCTGACGCCTTGTTAAGTGATCCAATTTTAATAGATTTTTTTTTTTTTGAAAGAGAAATTCTTCTTACTGGGTGCATTGGACTTGAATTTTTAAGCTTGGTACAATATATTATATATAATACGATTTGGAAAACTTGATTTTGAAAGTTCTAAAAATTTGGATGCTAATTTGCCAGATGTCATTAAACAATTTATGATCATTATATTGAATATTGGAATGCCCCTATATAACTATTAAAGTTTAAGAATATCACATAGAATATATTAATTATTGTGTCATTAATAATAAATAACATTACCTAGGTTTAAATACAGACAATTAAATGTATTTGGTCATGAGTCATAACTTATAATATTTGAGTTAAGCATTATTAAAAAAAAAAATACTTATTTTGTTAAAAGATTGACGAAAATCAAGCTACCACTGGCTTGCGGTGTTTTAAAAAGTATCCCCAATCACCACTGCTTTGCATAAACTGGTGGAGAATTTGTCTGGATCAACCACAGTCATACAACACCAACATTAATCGTGTATTTAAAACAGTTTCGCCTTTAAAATCGGGACATAAATGGGTTATGCCTGGCACATTAGTTCAAGAATCTTCAAAAAGTAAATACAATATTATGTTATATAATTTTACACTTTGAATCACGCAAAATATGTAGTTATATACTTATACACCTTTTAATTTTGTTTTTAGATTTTTTTAGTATTGTGAAGTACTTGGACTTATTGGAAGTTAATTTTGATTATACCGATTTTATTAAGGCCATAAAAGAAAAAACCGAGGATTCAATTATTTGGTTTTCAAATTTTGTATGGTCTAATTCAATAAAAAATATTAATGATGAGCTAAATTTACCAAAACCAATTTTTGAAATTCATTGGCTGTCTTTTTCAACGATTGAAAAATACTTTTATCAAAAGACAAGAAAGTTGTATACTATCAAGATTTCTGATATTAAAAAAAAGTAATATTTTTATTCAATAATAAATATTAGTTATATTCAACTTGATACCTATATTATAATTTTTAACATAAGATTGATAGATACATAATTCAAGTAATAATAAATTAAAATATGACATGTTTTATTATTTATTTGAGCCATAAAAATTAAAATCAAGCAATAATAAAACAATTTCACTAACGTAGAATAATCAATATAATAAGTACTAAGGTAGAAAAAACAATCCCACGTCATATATTTAATGCATTTTATGTACTACTTAAGGAGCCCCCATATCTTATAAACCCATTACCATGGACGTGGACCTTTTATCCTTAGTACATAAACTTAAATAATTGAAAAATTGCTGGTACAAATTTTGATTTTGATTCCTCAAAAACTAAAAGAAAATTATCTACTGTATAGTTTATAGTTGTATGTTTGGGGGGGGGGGGGTTCTCATTTGAAAAAAGAGAAGTTTGTATATCTACTTAACACTCCATAAGAAGTACAAAAAATATGAAGAATTCGAAAATATGATTTTAAAGTATATTTAAAAATTAAAAATATCGGATTCTGCATTATCAGCATTTTGTTGAAAAAAAAGTTGGTGTGATACAGTTTTTGAAGTTCAGTGTACCTTTTTTTAAATTTATCTATTAATCTATATACAAATTTTATTAGGGATATAATTTTTATTCTGCATACTTTCTAGTTTTGTGAGTACTGATTTGGTATAGTTGATCACATGTTTTTGGACTTTGAAAATGAAAATAAATATTTTCATTAATTATGTAGTTTTATTTTTTTTAACTTTTTAAAAAAAATGAATGCAAACAAAAGTACTTATAAATACCACTGTGTTTATTTTGTTTAATTGTATAACAAAAATTATATTGTCGTATTTAACATTCCAATTATTATTAAAATGCTTACATTTAGCTGTATAGTTATGATGAGTTATTTGTATAACCTGTACATCTACATAAAACTTATATGTATAATATGTGTACACAAATACAAATCTATTACAATTTTATTTTTTGTTATGACATATTTTTGAATTTTGATGTTGGTTTTACTTACCATAAGTGTATCAACATTTTTTTGGCACATTATTATGATGTAGCTCCGTAAAATTTGCATGTTTATGATTTTATTTGCATATTGTATAACTTTTTAGTACCCATATTCAATCAATTTATGGTACATAAAAATCCAAACCGTATTTATCAGTTATTGTTTTTAATATAATTTCTTTGCTCAGTTATCACCCATTTGCTAGTGATAAGTGTACATTGTACAAACGAACATTTATACATGATCTGGTGTATTTTTTTTACGTTAACTCATCGTCTTATATTTATTATGAAAATATGATTCGACCACATTAAATGAGTATGGTTTTATTTTCATACAACTAGGTTTACCTACTGAATTGCTCAAAATGTTGAGTAGTATACCATTATTTAGTGCCTTTCCACATCAAAATTATCAGACAACCCCTCAGCACTGAAACCTTAGACTATACAATATTATATGATGCTTTTGAATGACAACATTTTCATCTTAATATATTTATTGACACTATGTACAACATCAATAGATACTTTCTGGTTAAGTTTCTTAAAATATAGTAGAAAATCTGATTATGTTTGTATGTATAATTATTCAAAAATCATTAAGTATACAACCAAAATTATGGGTGTTAAGACTGATAACGGTCCTAATTATGGTTTTGAACATGCCAAATAGACTATTTTAGGTATCTTTATTATTATTTTCTTAATAATTACGTTATATTTATGTATTTGTTTCATATAATTTGTGAAAATTAAAACTTTTGCAATACTTAGTTTTGGAATGTTGCTACACATTATGTTAAAAATAATGAAGTTCCTATAACATATAGAATAAACTGTAGTATTGTAATAAAAAATATTCTATGAAATCTAAAATAAAATTTGATTGACTATACAATTGATTGAAATTATAATCATATATTTAATATTTGATTTTACTGAATATATTTTAAGAAAAAATTCAGAATTGATGAATAAATTAATGGATGTTGATCGGAATACAAAACTGGATGTTGTTGGAGATATTTTAACACTATTAGAAGCATGTGTAGTCCCACTTGTAATTATAATTTTATATAAATATATACATACCTAACATATAAAATCTATATGATAAATTGTTTCATGTAATGTTTATTTTTTGTATCTTATAGATTCATGAAAAATGCACGTTAAAGATAAATGGAACTTTTAGTTTAATGGATTCACTAGACAATAGAATTATCAAGTGTCATACTGAATGCAACGAATTGTTAAATCAGTGCGCTAAAAACCTAAAAAAGGTGGCCGAATTGTATAAGTTTGTTCCAGATGGTGACTTTGAAAAATATATTATAATATTAATGGATATAATTAATGACCACTATCAAAAACGATCACTTATAGTTGGAACAGATTACGAGGTAAAATGCATTATATATTTATAATTTTATTTTATTAATTTATTAATTTGTTAATTTATTTAAATAGATCATTGAACTGGCTTATAAATTTATGACTCTTCTCAAAGAAAATACTTCTCTTGAAATAAAAAATCGTGCACATACTATATTATACTTGGAAAAAAAAATTCAGAATTTGGAATCAAGTATTTTAAATGTTCACTCGAATAATGTGAGTTCCTTTTGTATACAGCTTGGATATCCTCTAGTAACAAAAATCTTCAATCGAGATGATGCTTTTTGTCCCATTTTTAGTAGATAATCCATTTTACCTTTAAATTATTATAATTTTATTATATTTATATGCTAAAAGGGTCGCTGTAAATTGCGTCCCGTTTCAAATTTTTTATGTAAATTGCGGCCCGGGTATATTATATACTGTAMTAAAAATGATTGAACGCTGAGACAAGGTTTTGTGGTTCAACAAATTATTAACAGTTTATTGAAATATATTGTGTTATTTATTTGTACAATATTTTCTTTTTATCATTATTCTAATCGTTTAACACGATGTACATTTAAAATACGTATAACAGGGAGCAACGTTTATACAATTTTAATATATTCTGACTCACGGTATGGTTGAATATTACTTATCAATATTGTTGTGGTAGTTGAATGGTTGAATTGTACAGCGTCTGGTTCGTTCACGGCAGCTAGTCTGTACGTACTGCAGTCGACGACGAACCATGTTGATCCCGTGTCGGCGGCGGCACTTATTCGCGATGTATTGACAGAGTCATGCGGGTATCCGAATAGGTACACGGCGGCCACGTTATTTAATGAATACGATTTCGTTTTGGTACCTACTTACTATATTAACGACAGCGCGTAATATTATATTATTGATAATGACAATTAAGCTGATACAGCGGAGTTCAATACGGACGGCGGCGGCGTTCTCGTATGACGGGCGGTATCACGATATTTATAATTGTGCTGTGTGGACCTAATTATGAATAGACACAAACGACTTTAAATCTGGCGAACGGATTTCCCAAAGGTAGGGTCGGGCGGCGGCGGCGACGGCTCGGCGTCCACGACGGTAACGGCAAATTCCGGGGGGAGATATTCGCAGTTGTATACTGTGTGGACCTATGTATAAAGGCCCCGGGTACAAGTGAGAGTGTGCGGATACGAAGTCGGGCGGCGGCGGCTCGGCGTCCACGACTGTAACGGCTAATTACGGGGGGAGTATGAATGACGAGTCTAGTCTGTATACTGTTTGGACCTGAAGAGGCCCCAGATACAGAAAAGAGTTTATACGACGGACGGGAGAACGGCGGATTACGTATAGCGGCGGAAAGCGAAAACGAATCTCGACCGTGCTGTTTGAACCTGTAGAGGTCCCAGACACGGTAGAGTGTGCGACTGTTGCGAGAGGTGATGTTGCCGGCTGCCACGGGTTCTATTTACCGACGTACACGGCGGCGGCTGACATTTATAATGGTGATTTCTGTGTATTGGATTTCATCGACTTTACACATCAATTTATTGTGTTTTCGGCGTGTGTTCGGTTCTGGACTGTTGATGGTGAATACCGTAAGTAGCTAGTAACTTTATTAAGTTACTAGCTTTAAGTTTTGACGTTCAATTTATTGTTTATGTGCGCACGGTGAAAAGGGCGGCGAGTGCTGCACCATCTGTTGCGCGTACCAGCAACGCTCGTCAACAGAAAAGACTGGGTTAAGTACTTAGTTGATCGGCTGTCGGCGCTGTAGTAGATACTTGGGTAAGAATAACGAATGCTTTATGTTCGCTATTCTCAGACATGTAACATAGGGGTTTTCTGTCTCGTTACAATACATACGTAAATTGCGGCCAATTATATTGGTATAATATTTTAATATATTTGCCTACTTAAATATTTGTCATTGTTATGTAAATTACAAAATCAATATTTTCCTTCCCATTTTTCAGACTTAGGACTGGCAATATAATTGTATTCATATTGGTATGGTTAAAAATATCGGTTTTGCTGTTTTGTTTATAATTAAAAATAAGTAAAAATGTGTATAGTGAAAAAAATAGTAGTATAAAAATTCGAATAATATACTGGTAAAAACTTATAAGATAATTCCCGCACATAGTCTAACTGAGTAATATTTTTTGCTTGCAATTCATACATTTTGTCATGTATAAATGATTCTTTATCAGTCATTTTTTTGGATTTTGGTCCCTGACTATAATATACGTATCACATTGCACGTTTTTTGAAATTTCAATAAAATTAAATATATTTGGGTGTGACGAATTGAACGAACTATTTAATTTTTTATGAAATGATTCATAATTATTTGTAGTGCGCATCGTTGAGGATACAAATTCAGCCCACATCTGTGGTGGAAACTCCGCGTCGTCGGTTATATATGTTTCTAATATGTAGTCGGTAAATTGTACTATCCTATTATCTTGTGGTTACAATGCCATTATATCAAACGCAAAACAATCTTCAACCACATCACAACTCAAAAAAGGAAGCCCAAAAAATAATTTTAAGAAATTACTTATATCGGTATTATTTCTTTTGTAATCATTACTTAATCCTAGCTGCTGTATTTTCCTGTACCAACTTTGACCAAGGTGAAATCTACACCCTTTTACTTCAATTGAAGGCCAAACATGTCTTGCAGCATTGTGAATAGCCTTTTCAAAATCGGCATATAACCGAATAGGATTAAATTGTAAGTCATTTTTTTTGCACTCTATAACTAAATGATGAAACGCTTGTAAATAACACTGTGTAGTCTTCGAAGGTAATAAAATATAAACGAGTGGAACATAAGACTGATGCACAGTGAACAGTAAATAATTGATGGTTTAATTTTGGACAACTTTTGAATGTACCATCTACAAATATAGTGTCCGAATCGCATAGCACTTTTAAATTGCTTAATGTAGAGAAACCTACTATATTTGTTTCTTTACTATTTACTAGCAAAAAATTTTCATTTTTGTTTGTTTTGAATTCCATTTTGTCAAAAATATTATGTAATTCCAAAAAAGTGTCTGGTAATTTTGGTAGTATAGAAGCTCGAGCATTGTGTAAATTTCTTTTAAACAATTTTACGTCTTGTGTAGTTAAAGATTCGACATCAGCATTTTTTAACTCAGAATGAATAATTTTAGATGACCTTGTAAAAATATCATCAACGGCTTTTCTTTTTAAATTATTATTAAGTTTTTGACGATTTATAATTTGTTCCGAAAGTTGTAGATGGTTATGATCTTTAAAGCTATCTATACATATACTATTATTATTAAATTTTAAAAAACACTTACAAGTTTTGACTGTACAACACCAACGTTGAATATCATTCTTCAGAAATTTTTGAAAACCAAATTTGAAACCATCAACTATTTTCAACGTTTTATTTTTTTTCACTTTTCATAACTTCCATTGTTATTAAATTAAAAAAAAATACAAATACTAAACCAAATACCAAATACCAAATACTGTAAATACTGTAGACCAATGTAAAAACTCGTGCGAAATATTTCGATCAAATGCACACAGCACACTGGTGGCTAGTAATATTATATAAGTGAGCATCAAGTGATCTTATCGATCAATATTAAAGATTGTATAACCAGTCGACCGGAAATCGGAATATCCCGGGCTGCAATTTACGTACATTTCAAATATACCCGGGCCGCAATTTACGTATGTATAAAATATACTCGGGCCGCAATTTACACAGTATATAACTATGACCTTTTTTGCGGGACGCAATTTACCGACTCCGTGCTAAAAAACACCCTGTACTCAATTAAAAAATACAATATAGTATATTTTTTACTGTTTCGTACTGAGTTGTTGAAACCAAAGTTAACAATTTTGAATAAGGCTGTGAATTTGTAGGAAAGTGATTTTTTTAGTGATTGTGAAATTTAGCTTTGTAAGTAGGTACATAATTTGAATAATCTAACTACGCATCCATTTACGAAACTTTTATTTTGCATTTTGTTTGCATTTTTAAGTCATAATTTCCTTTTTTAGTTCATTTTCCGGTATTTTGAATCAAATTCCATCAAAAATTTTTTTTTTTATTTTAATTTTTTTGTCCAATGCAATAGTACTGACTAAAGATGAATAAGGTACCCTCAAATAAATATATATTTAAGTTTGTTTTATTATTTTCACAAAATAAATACATAAAAATATTTTAAAAAATGTTTCAAGTGAATAGCATTATACCTACATAATACATAATACATAAAATAAATTCAATTAATATTTTTATTATTTTCTTTTTATTAAATTTACACATTTTTATACAAGTAAAATGTAATGTACTAATGTACAATATCATATAATATCAATATAAATATAAAAATGAAATTAAAACCATTTTAAGTGAATTTTATACTATTGTTGGCATTTATATTGCATTTTTTGCATTTTTGAGTGCACATTTGATTTGGTTTGATTTTTTTTTAACATTTTTTAACGTTTTATAGTGCATTAAATTCATAGCCCTGGTTATAAGTAACCATTTTGAGTATCCTTGCCCCTTGGGATAGTAATAACCCACCAATTTTAGACATCATCTTCCTTTTTGATAGGAAAGTCAATCAGGTTTGTACATTTGAGAGGACAAAATTGAAAATCCATGGAAAAAATTGGAAAAAAATATGAATTTTACTCGAAACCATTTTTTGAATAATTTATACGATTTTTTTTTACAAAATGTTAATATGATTTATTTTCAATACATGATAAAATTTTCAGCCTTTTTTGAGCTAATTACAGCCATGAGAATTTTTTATTTTTGAATTTATTTTTTGAATTATTGTTGATAAATTATTTTTTGTTTGATAAAAATGTAAGTATTACGGTCAGTCATCCTATAATATGACCAATTATATTTGATGATAATAAAGTAATTTATTTACCTATTTAAGTGGAAAATTGCTTTAAATGTTCAATCCTTAGCTATACAATTTGAACATTTCATACATTTTAAACTAAAAAATCATTTTTAAATTTAAAAATTCTCAAAAATCAAACTTTAAATGCTTATAAAAAAATATTGTGCTTATTTATTTTTAATATTTTTCTTTAGCCTTGTATTACATTTTCAAAATCTTTGATCCTACAAATACAATTTTATTGACATTTATAGAAAAAAAACTAAAAAAATTTGATAATGAAAATGTCTGTAAACAGCTCAAAACGAGTATAGGAATTGATAAAATAAACATGTGGTGTAAATTTCAACTGTCCATCTTTTTAATTTAGATTTTACATCATCAACATATGTTACAACAAAAGTTAGCTGAAACAAATAGTATTAGTAAAGAAATTAATTCACTAAGACACAATGACTGGTGGATTGATATGTTGCAATGTATTTCTTCACCATCAGATTTTTTGAATGAAGTAAAAACAATAATAGAATGTAATCGCAAGGCTACTATACGGAACATTGTGAACCAGTAAATATATAATTTATTATATTATATAATCTTTTTAATTTTTTTTTAATTTTTTACATTAGGTTTGATTACAATTAACAAAATATGTTTTGATTTTATTTATATTTAGATTTAAATCAATGCGTGATGTTAATGTTACTTTAAATCATTGGCTAACAAATACTATAATAACTAGAAACAATGTATTGTCAATGTATAAAACATTGGATGAAAACTCCAATGGCAATAACATTGAGTTTGGTTGTATTAAAGGAATTTGTACTATACAAAATGAGTTAGTAAATTATTAATATGTGTAATTGTCGTTTGTTTTTTAATTTATTTAATTTGTTCTATGTTTATAGATGCTTATTTTGTCAATTTGGACGTGAATTATGTTATTATAAAACATTATTAATTAATAATAATATTGAAAACCTTGATGAGGATACCATGAAAAATCTTACAGAAAGTAATCGAGAAAAAACTATATCACAACATGAAATTTTATTAAGGAGTTAGTTAGATATTAAGTAAGATTATATAATATTTATCATTAATATTAATTATATTTTTTAGATATCATTTTGTGTGAAACGAACAATAGTGTAACTGATGACTATGTACAAATAGCAACTGAACGTATGGAACTTCTTAATGTACTTAGTTTAGAATTTCTTAATTTATGGAAGTTATGGATTAGCCTTGATACATATAAGGAAGCTCGCAAACAACTTATTGAAGCTAAGTCAACAATCTCGATTGATGAAGTCTTAGCTAACATTAAAAAACCCAGACGTTCAACCAAAAAAAAAAAGATGAATGATAATGTTGCGATTACCAACTTGGTAAGTTGATTAAGAGATAAACATGTGTCTGTTATTAATTAATTCAACATATTTTAGTTGCATCAACAATTGTCAATATTGAGATCAAAAATTCCAGCTTACTTTGATACATTTAAAACCAAATATGAATCTTTAGTTTACTTGAAGGCCTTAACATATATTACTAAAATGTCTCCTATTTTTTGTGTGTGTTATGGTTGTGATGCTGAAATTGATGAAGTATGTGAAATGGCAACTGTACAAATATTTAGTTTTGTTTAATAATTTTAAATTGTCCTACCTATTTGTTAACAGCATGTAATATTGTATTGTGGTCATACAATATGCAGTGAATGTTTAATACAATTATGTGATAATTCCAATTCCATTTATTTGAAATGCCCAAAATGCAGTTGTTCAAATTCGATGGAAAATATGGAACGTGTTAAAGTGAATCAAGAATTTGGTGTTCAACTGATTGGATCCTACTCCAATAAATTGGAAAGTATAGTTTCCAAACTCAAAGAAGTTATAGCTTTAGATAAATGTAGTAAAATCATAATTTTCTCGTCTGTAAGTATTTCTTATATTTTGTTGGTATCTATAGTGCTTACTTAATAGATATGTATATTATTTTTAAATATTAAATTAATTTTAGTTTGAAAAATCGTTGGATTGTCTCTCTTCAGCTTTAAGACTGAATTCTATAGATTTTATGACACTGAATATTGGGTGCTTAAATAGTACTATTGCCTTAAACACCTTTCAGGTCAGTGAAACACTTAAGTATTTGGTAAATAACAAATTTAATATCTGTGTACATAATTTAGTTTTTTGTATAATACAGTTTTATTATAAATATAGTTCAATCCTCAAATGTAATATTGTTTTGTTTTTGTTTATAGAATTCAGAAAATATAACGACAATATTAATCAATTACAATATTGGATTGAATAATTTGAAATTAAATTTTGCAACAAGAGTATTTTTTATGGAACCATTAATGGACAAATCATTTGAAAATCAAATTGTCGATAATATACTTAGTAAACAATTGAAGTAACTAAATTTATACATACATACATAAGATTATTTTAATACAGTTTAATATTACTGTATTTTTAATTGACAATACTTTGTTGCTGCTTTTTTCCTCAGTCGAAACATTTTAATTTAAATTTAATTTTAAACACATTAATTCACTTTATTTTTACCATCACAATTTTTACAGTGAATTACTTAATTTAGTTGGTTCATAGTTGTACAAAGTTTGAATTATTTGTTAATGAATATATATTTTTTGAATTAAAATACCAACCATTTGATTTAATTATATTTTCTCCAATTTTTTTATCCTAATTTTTTCTAAAATCATATTTTTATCATACCACCGTAAAGTAGAAAGCAGTTTTATTAATTATGTTTTTATTTACTTTTAGACAAACATATGTACATCATTTCATCATTAAAGATTCTATCGAAGAAAAAATTTCAAATACTTTTACCAATGATGACCCATCATTGGGCATTAATCTCACTCTGGGTCAACTAACAGATTTACTTATAAGTGAAACAGATTTATAAACCAATAAAATATTAACAGATAAGAACAAATAAAAATAATTTTGTTTAGTTATTTTTAACTTCAATAAATTGATTGTTTTTATTGCATTTTAATGTTGTATTTTTAATTTTAGATAATTTTTTTTTTATTTTAATTTTGATATCTCTATAATTTAATTATTTAATTTTAAAATAAAGCAGCCAGGTTTTTCTAAAATTGTACAGTTACCGTCAAATAGTAATATTTTAAAATAAAGAAACTTAAACATAGAAGGAGTAAATTGTGTAAATGTTTTATTCGTAATAGTATGTTTGTAGTCACTGAAAGATTAGGTTAGGTTATTATATTTTACTTTTTTACTTTTATATTTTATTTTATTTTGTAATATTGTTGAATAACTTTCAATATAATGTAATAATTAATTTGTGATAATTAGATTAATTTATGTGTCCACGAAAGGAAACTATAATCATTTTAAAGATTCTAGTAATTTGTATAAATTATTTCTTATTAGTTTTAACATAAATTGTATTGTATTTTATTCTAATATTTGTTTGATAATATGTTTTTTTTAATTTAATATTATAAATATTCATGTACTGAGATTATATCAGCAATGTTTAACCATTTTAGGTGCATTTAGTATGTTGTACACTACTACAATAGTACACCATTGACTACTTTCTATGGATAATTAGATATAGTTATGCAATAAAATCTAAATTAAAAATATATATGTATATAATTATGTTACTATAATTATCAAATTTATTTATGTCTCATTTTGTTTCTGTGTCCTATTTCGTATAAATATAAATTTGTATTATAAATTAAAAGTTTATTATGTTTACTTCAAGTGTTTGAAAACTGGCATGTTAATTGTATAGTAGGCAGTTAGAACGTGAGACTAACGCGATGACTTTATATAGAATTAAAATCTTTGTGTAATTAAATTATTGATAATTATATTAGAAGGAAAAATTCACAAATCATAATTAATAGGTATTCAATAGAATTCAATTTTTTTTTACGAGAATTCTCTACTCTATTTTATATGCAAAGGATTTATTGAATATTTTCGGAGCTTACTGGTAAAATGTTCTCATCCTACATGTTGGATACCATAGTAATGATTACAAAATTATCTGCAGTCACCGAAATGAAAATATTGTCATTAGAAATAGGATCATAAATATTATTTTTATCATTTCTGCTGTAATGCCGAAGTGTTGGACATGAAATTATTCAATTTGAAAATGTTCATAATGCCATGTTTTTCCATATTAAATAAATTGAACAAAAAGTAAAAAAACAAATTGTACACAAACTCGCAGACATAAATCATACATTCAGTGAAGTAGTCATAAAAAAGTTTATGATTAGGTACACATCTTAACCATTGTAAAATCTACGTGGGGGACTACGCCTAACCTGGGTAAAGTGATTTTTGTTAAGGGTACATGGATAAATACAAAATTAGGAGGTGGGGAGACACCGTGTACCCGCGTGTACCCCCCACTATACCACTTATCATTTATAATACACGAGCCACGGAGTGGTATTAAAAAATTAATAATGTGTAAAAGAACCTAACAATTGAATAAAGAAACCAATAACTGTACCTAGCAGAAAAATTGGAACTCCCTTAAGGTATTTATCAAAAGAAATTATATGGTTTTAAACATTGATGGAGATGTTACTTTTTTTGATCATTAAATTAAATCACAAGTTTTCATACAAAATTAGAACTAGAGTTTAGTGATTATGTTGTCAAAACATATCTCATAGTCATAATCTCATAATGTCAAGTACTCAATGAAAATTAACAATAGGTATCTATATATAATTATATAAAATAACTATTTATATTTAAAAGCCGAAGAAGACAATTATAATATTGTTTGACACAGTTTTACCTATGTACCTACTATAATCAATTGATTCATAAAATGTATTTTTTTTTTAAATAATGTAACAAGTAATTTAGTAATTTGTCTAAAAAAAAGTACCTAATCTAAATTACGTATAATAGGTATAGTTACTTAAAATTAAATAAATTAAATTACCATAAAATTACTCAACAACTACTTTGTTAACTAACTAATGCAATAACTTTTGTTACGGTTTTCAATGTTTTAATTTTTTTTTTTATAAAACACGCGCGCTATGTTTATAGTATGTCTACTTTTAGATTCTGGGCGGGGCGATGAATGAATTGACTTTACAATTTTTACGAAAAATCGGGTTTCGACAAAATCGATTTTGGTTTTTGGAGTAACTCTAAAAAAAAACAACGTATGTACATTACATTTTCACTGGTTGCTTATATTAATACATATTATATATTAAACACGATAGCATTTTTCAAATATTTTGATTTGTTTCGAATCATTTAGGGACATTTTCAGATTCCAATTTCATTAGTCTTTTTTTTCTATTATTAATGGCTATATAATCATATTATAATATAGGTTTACAGATGATAACGATTTCCGACTTAATTACGTTGTAATATGTACAATATTATAATTTTAAACTGTATTTAATACCTAGGGGCTACAATACTGTGTCCCTTAAAAATCAAAGTGTGTCACCTGAATGACAAATGTGTGTCCCAAGTTTTATAACGTGTTTTTAGTTTTGTAGAAACAACAAACATTTATCATTTAATATTTTAATTTACTAGTTACTTAATCTGTTTGTGGTATATTGGTAAAATACGCACAATATACCAGTTATGATTAATATTAAGTTGGTCATGTATGAGCCCGGTCCCCACCGACCGGCTCACGACCATTACGTTAATAATTAGGATTATGTAGATAATAAAGCAGTCTTTGTTCGGTGCTCAAACATTGCGTACAATTACGTAGTAAATTTTTATTGATATCATACTATCATCACTTCCCCTAAGCGTAATCACAGGATACAACACTGTTAACTTTATTACATTGGTATTTTATTTCTATACTATGAACAAGCTTGTTATAAAAAAAAGGAGAAATGATGATGGGTCAATTCAACGTAATTAGGTACCTGCCTTAGTTTAAAATAACTTACTAAACATGCAGATACCTACATAAAATATTTAAATTCTTCTATGCAGTTTTTAATGAAATACAATATTGTTTACTGTAATACCCACTGAACATTTTAATAGTAAGAGCATCATAATTTAATAGAATTTTATCATAATATTATATAATTAGGTATATTTACTATAGCATATTACAAATACGAGTATGTATTGTGGTTTATTTTAAGTCTAAAATAATATTTTAATAATATTTAACATATTATGTTAAAATATTCAAAAAATTAAACATTCAATTAATTATTACGATCATAAAAAGGATTTTAAAGAATTAGATGGGTAGATATTTTGTCTTTTAATAAATATAACTAAAAGGATTTATTAACAAACCCAATATTATTTTATAATCATAATCAAATTTGTTATTTTATAAGATTGTACATATTATTATTAATTTTATTTATTTCTAAACGTAATAACATTTGTCACAGACATTTTCATAAAAATAAATTGCGAAAATTGTATCGGTAGCACTTGCTTATTAGCTGTTACATATTACCTAAATGTAGTTTTTTCTGTTATAAGTACTATAGTACTATACCACAAGGTCAAATCGTAGGGGGCTAGGGGTTGAAAATATTGATACAGTTTCCCAGTTGTGTACTTGTGTGGGATCGAAGCCCCCTCACACATCGCTGCTGATAACTGCGATGTAACACAAAAATATTAATTATTGGTATTGAGGGGATATTACGTACCTACCTAGCTCTAGTTTTTTGTCGCGTATGTTATTCGTTGTATAAAGCGAGCAGCCATTTACAGAAAAAAAAAATCATTTTGAAATAATTTATATAGTGTGTTGTCATTGTTTAATGATTCAACTAGTCAAGTGTTTGTGTTGATCGATTAAATAACCTTTCTATTTACTAATCCCGAGGTTCAGCAAAATAATGCTGCACATATTTTTCCTATTGCTAAAAACGGAAGGTCGAGTGTGTGTGTTTATCTATCTAATACCAATACAAAGTTCGAATTTGCATATTTTGTCATATTTTAGGAAAAGTACACGATTGCATGGTTTTTAGCATATTTGTGCATATTTTGAATTTTTTTAAACTTAAATGTACATACAATTGTAGGGAAAAGTCATATTTGGATAAAATTGAAAAAAATCTAAAATAATATTATGTTTGGTTAGGTACAATAGGCGCTAACATTGAGATTTGGGGAGGCCGAAGCCTAGAACGATACTATTATAAAATTGAATAACCTTAAACATTTTTAGTAAATGTTAGGGAGGGCTGTTAAGGTTTTTGGTGGAGCTTGGCTACAGTTGACCGTATTTTCGCATATGGTGCATACGATTTTATAAGTCTCTTTGTGACAAAACTGTGTTAAAATCAAGTCTAGCCAAGTTAATGATTGTTTTTCCTTATTCATGTTAAGTTATTATGCACCAATAACGAAAACTTTAAAGTTAAAAGTTTTTTTAACTATAGTTGAACTCGGTTAAGTTAAAAGTTAATAAACACTTTTTGTTAACTTTTTATTAAGTTAAAAAAAAGCTAATTTTTTTCCAACCTGAAACTAAATTATAGACTATAGTGTATATATTTTATACTGTATTTCCTTATAAGGTAGAATCGAATGATATATATTTTCAACTTTAAAATATTCTCGGTAATTATTTTTTGACATGAAAAGAAAATAGACAGAAATAGTGAAATATAATTAAATGATAAACAAAATAAATTAACTTAACTTACTTCTTAAAATTAAAAATTATTTCGTTCATTTCACTTTTATAAGTAAGTTAACAGTTAAGTTAATGAAAAGCCAAAAGTAACTAGTTAAGTATTTTCAACTTTTTAAATCGTTAATTCCCAGTCTTGGTCAAAACTATAATTTACATCTATAATCTATACTTAAACACTCCCCATTTCATAATCCTGGATACGCCACTGAACAAGACTTGTGTGGGTCACAGACTTGTAACAGCGGCATCGTCGTCCACATCAAGTTCATTACCAGCAGTCTTGTAAAGTATTCGAATACAAGTATTTGAATACCTACTTGGATTTAAATACTTTTTGAAGTATGTATATGGTATTCCAAATACAATTTTTTCAATTTATTTTTTAAGTATTTTGAATACTTGTTAAAAGTATTTTTAACGAAATTTAAATACTTGTATTAAAATACCATAAAGTCCATTTTC
>WHPZ01588480.1:0-10834 GCA_016617965.1 Macrosiphum rosae
TTTTTTTTTACAATTTTATATAAAATAAAAAATAAAGAAATCATTATTAAATGTTGATATCAACTTCATCATTTTTCTGGTTATTTTCTGTCATAGGCACTGCGTCAAAATTATTATTTGTCAAGTCTTTAGTCAACCCGAAATGATTGCTTAGTATGTTTAAAAAGCACATCAAAGCAGAACTGTAAGCGAAAAATCGAAATGACCACACTCCACCGTATGATCCGAATAAAAATCCGCCCAGTAGACTACCTAAAGATTGACCTGTAAAACGTAATCCATTTTAAAATCATGTTAAGTATAATGTTTTTAAATAACGAATCAAATCAAAGTTAAATTTTAAATTGAAACGTTAACTTGTAAAAATTATATACATATGCGTATATATTATTTTTAAATATATAATTTTTATCGAAATGGTATAATGAATTATGCAGGGAAGTCGTGGAAAAAGACGTGTAGCAAGATCAGATTTTATAAGATCTGGGAATCAGGATGCGAAAGACATTTTTCTAATTGAAATTAAAAGCTGTAAGAGAATATTACAGAGGGAAAAAAGAAGTTCATTAATGGGATTTTGGAGGAAACCGAGAAGGATCGCTCTCAAGAAAAAATTAGAAACTTCTTCAAGACTATTGGACAGTATAAGGATTTTAACACAATCCTAAAGGCAATAAAGGTAGTAATGAAGATTTTCTTATGGAACCAAGTGATAAAGTTAAAGGTGGAGGGAATACTTCGTAGGTCTTTTAAATGCAGAAATACAAGTGGACCCTATAGAAAACGCTCAATACCAGACAGCGGAACCAATGATTAGCGATATAACGCAAGAGGAGGTCAATATTGCTATTAACAGTCTAAAAAACTCCAGTTCTGATAATATACCAGCTGAGCTTCTAAAATACGGTGGCGATGAAATGCAGAAGTCTATCTTCAAAAGATCTTGGAAGAAGAACAAATGCATGAAGACTGGAAAAAGGCAATAATTTTTCCCATCCAAAAGAGAGGTGATAAAACTAAGTGTTTAAATTACAGAGGGATATCGCTTCTAAACTCAGCATATAAATTACTTTCCAAAGTGCTACAGAATCATCAATATATAGAAGAAAACCTAGGTGAATATCAGAGTGGTTTTAGGAGGGTAGATCAACCATTGAACAAATTGCAGTTATAGGTCAAATCACAGAAAAGAAATATGAATTTCGACAAAATCCCTGGCAAATATTTATAGACTTTAAAAAAAGCCTATGATAGAATTCATCGGGAGAACTAATATAACGTAATGACTAAATAAAGAAAATTATAAATTTTTAACTACAAAATAATTATTAAATTTTAAATTTGATAAATTTTGTCAAAATTCGAACATTAAATGTATATAAAAAAAAATTGTGCCTATGTACTTTTAACATTTTTCAACTGCTAATGTAACAATATATCAGGATACAATTTTCACTCTTTTTTACCCAACATATAAAATTGTATTGATATTCATAGAAAAAAAAACTAAAAAAATTGAAAACTGATTATGTCCGTAAACAGCTCAAAAAGATTCAAAATATTTTCAAAATGTTATGGTGTATATAAAATAAAATTATAAACATTCAGTAAAGATTTCATGTACCTACAGTTATTCGTTTTTGAATAACAATAAAATAACAAAACCACTCATGAGAAATCAAGTGAATATCCAATATATTGTAAAAATATGAACTTCAAACGCCCATTAAAATTTAATTCGATTTGCTTGTAGATATTTTTTTTTTTTTGAGAAGATACACAAACTTATGAATAATCTTGTGTTAAATTTTCAAATCAAATGTTTAAAACGAAAAATTTTTATGAATTCTCAATTCAAAATTTTTTTTCTTGTATTTTGTCAAAATTTGATCTTTAAATGCTTACAAAAAAAACTGTGACTAAGAATTTTTAATATTTTTCAAATGTCATTGTAACAATATTAGGAGCCTTGTATTAAATTTTTAAGTTTTTTACCTAACAATTAAAGTTTTATTTACATTCATAGAAATCATCACTATTAAAATTGGGAACTGACAATATTCCCTAACAGTTCACAATAAATTAAACTATTTTGAAAATTTTATAATGTGTAGAAAATTCAAACATAAACCTTCTATAAAATATTCATGTTCCTACGGTCATTTTTTTTTTTTTTTGAGTTACACCAAAAACCAAAATCGATTTTGCGTAAAAATTCCAGGTTTTCTTTAATTTTTCTGTTGTTTTTCCCGGCTCTTTTGAAAACTATTGGGAATTTTAAATTTTGACCTCCTCAATGCACTAACAATATTAACTTTACTAACAGAAAAAATACTGTTGAAGAAAATCCAAGCACTATTACTGTAATAAAAGGTGATAACAGACACAAAAAAAAATAAAAAAACACATCATTGTAAAATCTTAAATCAATACATTCATCGTTTCACTCAGAATATAAAATGTAATACAAAATTCCTAATAATTTTGTATACCTTTATCAAAAAAAAAATAAAAAATGTCTACAAGCAAATCAAATCAAATTTTTATGATCGTTTAACGTTCATATTTTTAAAAGATTGGATTTTGGATATTCACTCGATATTTCTCATATAGCGATTTTGTTATTTTACTTGAAAATTTCACTGAATGTTAATATTTTCATTTTCTATACACCAGACGACTTTGAAAATATTTTGACTCTTCTTGAGCAGTTTACGGACATTGTCAAATTCAATTTCTTTAGTTTTTTTCTATAATGTTCAATAACATTTTATTTGTAATGAGTGAAAAATTTAATACAAGGCGCTCCTGATATGATGTTAAAATAGCAGTTGAAAAATATTAAAAATACATAACTCACAATTTTTTTTTAAAAACATATTAAGTTCTAATTTTGAATTATATAATATTTATACTTAATAACTTGATATTCATTTCAATAATAATATTACTAGTTTTTCACTGGTTTTATTACCTACCTAATTCTTATACCATGTTAAAGTATTAATGGGGGGAGGATGGGGGACAAAGGTATTTTGCATAACATAAATATAATATTATATACTATATTTTAAGGAATTGTTTATTTAATTGGAAAAAGGGTCGTGATGAACACATATTTTTTATAAAAAGTGCTGTAAATATATTTAGTTATACAAATATTTTTAATGTGATAAACATTAAATCTACAGTAGACGTCGCTTATTAGACTCAAAATCGTCTGGAACGACATCGTTTGGACGTATCCAAATACATTAAAAAAAAATCGGTTATAAGACTCAACACTTCGGATATAAGACTCAAATTTTGTAAAATAAATAGTAGAAAATAAGCTTTTTTGGTTATAGTTTAGAAATAAATTGGTATTGAAAAATTAAATAATATTCGTGTTGATTTTTTCTAGTTTCTGGTGGTACCTTATAATGTATAATAATTTGTATAGCAGGTAAAAGGTCATATATTCAAATTTAAACGCGTGCTTTTCTTGTTTTTAACATGAGTGATAATCTAACGCATCTTTACCTAACATTTATAAATACGTAATTAATTTTTTTTTCCATTTCACCTATAAGATTCATTCGGTTATAAGACTCACTTTGCGCTGGTCCCAAAGTGAGTCTTATAAGTGGCGTCTACTGTATTCAATTCTATTAAGTTTAAATTACATTTTAAAGGTGTTCAGTATAAATGTAAACAAAAAATTGATACCAATAAAATTTAAGTTTTTCCTTCACATAGTATTTAAGTACCCGCGTATATTCGATTAAACCAGAAATATTTCATACCAATAAAAACATTTAAAAATTAAATAACTAGAAAAGTTGATTTTCTGCAGTAGATTGTATGTTGTTATTGATACAGTGACTTACACTGTAGTAAAGGATGTGTTAAATTTTAATTCAATAATATAAACTGATTTCTATACCGATACTATAAATGGATTTCTTAATTTTTTTTTTGTTGGTACATTTTTTCTTGCTTTATAGAAACACTAAATCTCTAGTGTATAAAACAGTTTTCACAGTTTACCAATGCCATCGAGAAGTATTAAAATTCCCATTAGAATGTTCGTGGAGTCCTCGGGTGACATAATTTTCGAGTACGACATTTTCACCGATGTTCCCAATGCATACGACACGCCATTCAATAGCTCTATTGCAATGATCCAAGCTGGATTCCAGATGACTGTGTAAAGATACAACCGGATAGCCATGGCTCCCATCACTATGACCATGCAGTTGACGTGACCCATCTTTCTGATTACCCATCCAGAACAGAAATAAAATGGTATTTCACCGCCAAAACATTGGATGCCTTGAGCTATACCTTGAAGCGTTTTTAGCCACGCCCGTTGGCTGTGGTCATTGCTAGCAGAAACTAAATCCTCCATGTACCTGATTAATAATTATTAACACTAGTGTTAAAATGTTTTAACAATGAAATATTATTATAGTGCATACCATAGAGTCAAATATTATTTTTCCAAATCTCTAATCAACATTATCATAATATAGGGATTAGAGAATCTAAGACATTTTTAACGCAGTCGTTTTTAACACGTGTAAATAATCATTTTTGTAGTTATGTGTACCGTGTAAATGTGATGATCAAAAATCTCTTCATACAAATGTATATGGACGGCAATGTCGGCAATCATTCGGTCACCACCAATAATATAATGTTATAATATATCTATATGAAATAGACTTCAAAAATTAGGGCCTCGTCACACTAAACAATGTAAATAAAGATAAAGGTAACACTACATATTTCAAACACATGACGTTGAATTTAATTTGTTGTTTTTTTATTGTATAAAGGACTTAAAATCAAGGCTGGAAAAGTTTTATTTCAACCCGAAACTAAATTATAGGCTATAGTTTTTATACTTTATACAGTATTTCCATATAAGTTAGATTCGAACTTTATACGTTTTGAACTTTAAACAATTCACGGTAAATCCTTTTTGACATGAAAAGTGAAAACGAAATAGACTGAAATAGTGAAATATAAAAAAATTCAAAAGAAAATAAATTAACTTAACTTACTTCTTAAAATTAAAATTTAATTCGTTAATTTGAAGTTAATTAAAAAAGACATCTATTAAGTTAACAGTTAAGTGAATCAAAATTCAAAAGTAACTAGTTAAGTTAAAAAGTTCAAATAAAATTAACTTTTTGACTTAACTTTAACTATTTAACTCATTAATGTCCAGCCTTGCTTAATATTACATCCATTTTTGAGTTTGAATTACTTAAACTATTTTTAGGAACTTTAACTTAAAAAGTTTTTTCCTGTCTTAAAAATTGATTTACCGAAATTAAGTTAAAGATTTGACTTACGCATGTTGTTTATCATATTCTTAACAATATATTAATAATTTGGTGAAAATAATGTAAATGTGCTTTATTATAAAACTTTTTGTGAATATTCAGTGTGAGTATTTAATATTTATGTTTAAAAAAAAGAACGTGAATTCGAGCTCTACAAATTGACTAAATATTACTTATAAGGATTGTACCCAACAGTAGACAAACATTACATTTTAATTTTCATATCTTCATTCTACATTATTTAGGCAGTACCCGCCTAAATCAAAGACACTCGACACTCACCTACCGTGATATTTTGTCTGTTTACCCACCGAAGAGAGTATAATATTATAAATACCTAGGTACTCATAAGATTAAAAAAAAATACTTAAACTAATTACAAGTTAGTTAAATGTAATAGTCAAAAAGTGTCTTCAATTATACACTCACCAGAATAGAAAATGTGTAATAATTGTATGGAAAAATGTGATTAATATTACCCATATATAAAATAAAATCACATAATGTTTTGTTAACAGTCCATATATACTATTCCATTTTCCATCGGTTTTTTTCGTTTCGATTACCTAGGACAATAGAATGTTTTTTTTTTTTTAATAAGTATTGTGCTTACTTGAGTATTAAAATATATAGATTATGATGTATAGCATAGAGTCAGGAAATAACTTACTTTAAGTTTGTTTATAACAAATAAATTACAAATTGAGAGAAAAAAACCCGAATAAAAAACTGGTGAATATTCTTTTTCCTTTTTATTAATGCTCAACCAATCTACAAGCCATCCGATGAATATGGAAAAACTGCCCCAACCAAAAGATGTCCAACACATTTGTTTTCCAATATCCTCAGGTTTGTCTTCTAAAAATAAAATGATATATCATTTTTATTTTAACTACAAAAATATTATTGACATTGGTATTGTTGTATCATATTTTACCTAAAAGATCCAGACATAGTGAGCCTTGTAAAGTTGCCGTTATAGCTTTGCATGACCACAACACAGCCACAGTTATGAAAAAAATCCAAAATTGATACAAATTAAGAACGTTTCCTCTGTGTGTCGGCACAGTAGCTATTCGCATGATGTCTTCATTAGAACATGAGATGTGGCAAAATGTTTTTAAACGACATTCGCATGATAGAGGAATGTCCGTACCATTCATTTGGGCGGACAGCAAGTGGAAAACATACGAGCTTTCAGTCTGAGAACAAATTAATTGAATATTAACAAATACATTTGAATAAAAGATAATTATAATATTACTTGTTCCATATCTTTCAATTTTAATGTAACATCGATTTGACCACGATCGTTTATATTTTTGATATAATTATTGTTGGTTGTCATCCAATAATCGCTGAAATCTGATTGATTCTTCGATTTATTTATATCATGGTCACACGACTTCGTATTTGGACAAGTCAGCTGAATAACATGAACTAAATTTGTATACGTGTTTAAAAATTTCCAATATCCACCGAAATTTAGAGAGACATTTTGTGAATTTCAATCTCCTCTGTAGTTATATAAAAGACATATGTGTTTGTCATAGTTCGTGTTTGACCGTCGAACGTGTAACACTTGTTTTTTATCATTATCGTTGACGTTTTTATAGTTGCCTATAGTACGTATACTTTGTCGACTCCCAGCAGACAATATGATTTGATTATTATATAACACCTACACACTGTAATATTTGAGTAATGAAAAACTCCAAGGACCTTATCATGCGAAAAATTAATAATCATTCAAGACCCAAAAGCTCAAACGTTAACATCTTATCTAAATCAATCCAACCATCATCAAGCAAATAAAACACTAAAACATCTTCGATTCCTTGGTCATCCAATACTACTAGGTACTGTAGCGGATAGTACTAGTAGAAATCTTATAAATATATGTATATAAATCTTTACATGAATATTATATTAATTGTATATATATATATATAGGGGGTTTCTAATTTGAGAAAAAAAAACTGGTTTAAATTAATTTGTGTATTAATATTTGAATGTAATTATTTAATTAAGTAATTAATTTTTATTATATTTTGTCTTTAATTTGTTAGAAATGTCTATTAATAAAAAATATTAAGGACAATTTGTATTTTTTTTTTTTATTAAAAAAAAATGATTAAAATTTGTATAATTTAAAATTTGTAAATAAAAACTTTTTATTTGATTTTTAATCATTTTTATTAATTAAAATATTTTATTATAAATTTTTGATTACAATTATATAATTGTTTATGCTTTTATTTTTAAATTTTGAAAATTTATTTTTAATTATTCGAGTTTTAATGTTTAATTTAAATTTTAAGTGTATAAAATGTAAGAAATTGATTAATTATGATTATTATTTAATTAAATTTGATTGATGAATTTTATATAAATTTTTTTTAATTAATATTTAAATTAAAAATTGTATATTTATATAATGTTAAACCATATTATTATTATTTTATATATAAATAAAATTTATTTTATTATAAAATTTTATTTAATTAAGAAAATACATGACATTTTTTGTTTGTTAATAAATTCTTAAAGGATTTTAATAGTTCTATTAATATTAATTTTAGTATGTTCCAGCAGTTGCGGTTAAACATAGTATACAAATAAACTAGTTTGGTTATTAGTATTAATTATAATTTATAGTTAAATTTTTTTTAATAAAGTAAAATTTAATTAAAAACTATTATTGTAATTATTATATTCTATTAAATTTTATTTAAAACTAGGGTTAGATAACTTATTATAAAAATTTTAATTAATTTGCTAAAAAATTAATAGTTAAGTTCTTTAAATTTAAAAAATTTGGCGGTATTTTAGTTATTAGAGAAACCTGTTTTTTAATTGATAATCCACCATTAATTTTAATTATTTTATATAATTCAAAAATCGCTTTCATGAATATATTTAAAAATTTATTTTCTTTATTTATTATTATAATTTATGTTAAGTCAAGATGTGGTTAATAAATAAGTTTATAATGGGTTACATTAAACTTTATTTTTGGATTTTAAATGAAAATTAGAATGAAATTGTATTTAATAGTTAATTTATTTATTTAATTAATATGAAGAAAGATCTAAAATATGTACATATTGCCCGTCATTTTTATTAAAAATAAGACAAGTCGTAACAAAGTAAATGTACTGGAAAGTGTATTTAGAAAGATTATATTTGATATTAATAAATATCTAAATTTAAGTATATCATTTACAATGATAAAATGTTAAACTTTATTTAAATTAAAGTTATTAATATTTATTTTTTTTATTGGTTTTTTATAAAGGTAATTTATTTATTTAGGGTTTTAGTATTTAGTAAAAATTAATTTATAGATTTATAGTTTAATAGTATTGTAAAAGAATTAATTAAATTTTAAGAAGAATATTTTTAGTACCTTTGTATCAGGGTTAATTAAAATTTTTAATTTTTTTTAATTTCTCAAAATGTATAGAGTTAATTTTATTATTAATTTATTGTGTTATAAATATTTATAAAATAATATTAGTTTTGAAATTTAATTTGTTATATTATATTTAGTTATTTAAAATTAAAATTTAATTTAAAATTTTAAAAGTTATTTTGATTTTATATATTAATATTTTAAATTTAAATTATTTTAGGAATAAGCTTAAAATTTGTATATAATAATTTATTGATTTTAATAATTTATAGGAATAGACATTTTTATTTTAAGTTTGTAAAAAACTATTATTTGTTTAGTTTTAATTTATTATAAATTTATTTTATTTTTTTATTAAATTTTATTAATTAATATTTTAGTAATAATGATTAAATTAGTATAATCTATATTTATAAATTATGAATTCGGCAAATTTATTTTCATCTGTTTAACAAAAACATTGTATTAAGTTAATTTAATATAGGATCTGCTCAATGATTTATTAAACAGCTGCAGTATTTTGACTGTGCAAAGATAGCATAATTAGTCTTTCAATTGAGGACTTGTATGAAAGATTTGATGAGAAATAAACTTTATTATTTATATAATTAAAATGTTATTTTTAAGTAAAAAAGCTTAAATTATTTAAAGTGACGATAAGACCCTATAAAACTTTATAAATGTTAATTTTAAATATTTTTGGATTTATAAATATTTTAATTTTATTATTTTTTTTATTGGAGAGATAAAAAAAATTTTTAAACTTTTTAAAGGAAAAAGTTACTTTAGGGATAACAGCGTAATTAATTTTTTAAGTTCAAATTTGAAAATTAGTTTGAGACCTCGATGTTGAATTAAGATTAATCTTAGGTGAAAAATTTTAAGTATTAGGTCTGTTCGACCTTTAAACTCTTACATGATTTGAGTACAAACCGGTGTAAGCCAGATCGGTTTATATTTTTTATTAAATAATTTATTTTAGTACGAAAGGATAAAATAATTAAATTAATTTAACTATTTTGGCAGATAATTGTGTTAAATTTAGAATTTAATTATATAATTTAAATTATAGATAATAATTTTTATATTTATTATAATTATTAATTTTTTGATTTTATTTTTAATAGTTTTTATGAGAATAGCTTTTTTACTTTATTAGAACGTAAACTTTTAGGTTATATTCAATTACGAAAAGGGCCTAATAAGTTTTTTATTAAAGGTATTTTTTAACCTATAGGTGATGGGTTAAAATTATTTTCTAAAGAAGTTAATTATCATAGAAATATGAATTTTTTTATTTTTATGATTTCTTCTATAACAGGTTTATTAATTTCTATTGTTTTTTGATTTATTTATCCTTATATTGGTATAAATTATATTATGGGTTTTGGTTTAATTTATATATTTTGTTGTTCAAGTTCAATGGTTTATATTTTTTTAATAATTAGATGATCATCTAATTCTAATTCTTCAGTTTTATGAATGATTCGTTTTATTTCTCAAATAATTTCTTATGAAGTAAGAATAATAATTATTATTATGAATTTGATGTTTTTAATTAATAGTTTTAATTTAATTGATTTCTATATTTATCAAATAAATTCTAAGTTCTTTTTTTCTTTTTTTAATATTTATTTTATTATTAATTAGATTTTTAGCAGAAATAAATCGTTCTCCTTTTGATTTTTCTGAAGGAGAGTCAGAATTAGATTCTGGTTTTAATATTGAGTTTAGAAGTTTATATTTTATTTTTATATCTGAATATATAAGAATTATATTTATAGGAATATTATTATGTGAAATATTTTTTGGTTTAATAATGAATAAATTTTATTTAAATATTTTTATTTTAATATTTATATATTTAGTTATTTGATTACGTGGATTTTTACCACGTTTTCGTTATGATAAATTAATATATTTAATTTGAAAGTTGTTTTTGCCTTTATCTTTATTTTTATTTGTATTTAATTTTTCTAATAAATTATTTAACTTATATCATTAATTTTAGTATTAAGTTAATAGAATTAAATTCTATTTTTTATTTTCAAAATAAATATTTTAAATAAATTAATTAACTAATTTT
>WHPZ01588484.1:0-11019 GCA_016617965.1 Macrosiphum rosae
ATTTTATATTCCAAAGCAGAATATTTTTCTTAGTATTTTGATACATGAAAATCGAATTTGGGTTGAGTAGTTTATGAGTTATAACTATTCAAAGTTTGATGAGTGGACAAATATTTCGCGGGGTAACCCCGAACCACTCCACTCCGCTCGACTAAACTTTAAATACTTATAACTCATAAACTACTGGCCCCAAATTCGATTTTCATGTATCAAAATACTAAGAAAAATATTCTACTTTAGAATATAAAATTAAAACCCTTGTTGTCATTCAAAAAAGTGAAAAACATAAAAAATTATAAGGATAAAAAATATTTAAAAATATAATTTTTTTATAAAAGCGTTGTCTTATAAGCGACTTAAAAGTATGTAAAAAAATATTTTCAAAAAAGTTTACGCTTTTTGAAATATTGAGTGTTGTTTGATAAAAGAATCATCCGGTATAAGTTATATAAGAAATAAAATTAATTAACACGAATTAATTACTAATATGAACAATTAATATGACTATAATTACTTGTCACTGTAACATGAAGGGAAATGAGAAGACAGACGAAGCGGCTAGAAATGCAGTCAATAGTCCAGACAGTGAAAATATTACTTTTTCCTCACTCGTAGATATAAAAAGAAATATAAACAAATACTGTATTGATTTGTGAAACTCACAGTGGTACACGACCACGGAAAATAAATTAAGAGAAATTAAGCACTCTGCCGAACTCTGGCCGAAATACACTGATCTAAACCGAAAAAATGAAGTAATTCTCAATCGACTCAGAATCGGTCACACGAAACACACACTGACATCTTATGGCAAAGACAGATCCACCCCTATGCCCAACATACAATACAAACTACTCCATCAAGCATATCATCATCCACTGCCCAAACTTCAATGAAGCTAGAAAAGATCTCAACATCCCAGACAACCTGTACGAAGCAATTGGTCCATTTTCAAACTTTCATAGCATAATTTTATTTAAAAAAAAATTGAATTTCACAACAACATATAATTATTTAATGTAGAAATTAACACCTGTAAGCTAATAACCTATGTAGTTGATGCTTAACCAATAAAAAAAAAAAAAAATAACTTGTTATTTTTCTCCAAATGTGATGTCTGATGGTAAAATTTTTTTGCTAATGTATATTGAAGTTAACTAATTTTTTTACTTACTCGTAATTAGGTATAGAGTTTAATGAAGAAATTTGTTGGCTGAAAAATAATACAGAGCCAAATGAAACAGTTTATTCTTATTGGAAACTAACAGCACCTTAAATACTTTAAGTTTGCACCAATTACGTCAGTGGACATCGAGCGATCGTTTTCAATGTACAAGACTACTCAGTAAAAATCGAAGATCATTTCAATTTGAAAACTTGTGCAAATATCTGATTATTCAATATAACTTTCAAGGTAAATACATGATTAAAAATATTTAAAAAATATGTAATTATAAATTTATAAATTTTTTTTTTAACAGAACATTCGCAGAATAAATGAATACCACAAGTTGATTATGATACAATCAAGTACAATAATTCCGATGTAATATTATTCAATTTTTTTTTTTTATAATAGAAGCTAAAATAATAAAACAATAAAATAAATAATAATAATTTTTGTATACAAACGTTTTTTTGCATATTTTAGTATTTTTTAGTGCATATTTAAGCTCTTATATGAATACTTTTTAGAGCATATTTAAGCGCTTATAACAACCTTTTTTAGAGCTATAAGTTATGAGCCCTGGTCATGAGTCATGACTAAGAAAATTATACCTTGAGATAATGTTTCAAATCTCATTTTACTAATTTTCAATTCTTGATCATTTTTGAGTTCATTTTTTATTAATACAATTTAAATCCTTGGAATGTACAAACATGGAATGTACAACTTTGGAATGTACAATTGTGGAATGTACAAATTTGGAATGTACAAATCAGGAACTCCAAATTTACAAACCTGGAATGTACCAGTACCCTAGTACTAGTAACCCTAGTAGCACTAGGATTCCTACCGGAAAGTAAATTAGTGTCCTGTTCAGGACTCCAAAACAGGTAATAAAAAGGATACTGCAAGAAGTCCTCTTTAGTCCCATGAATGTTCCTTTCTAGACTACAGAAAATCTAACAAATAACACATAAGCAGGAGTAAAATAGAATCCTATTAATATCCCACTAAAGACTCTCTCACCAATGGTAATAGGACACCAATAGGAGTCCTCTTCAAGTTCTTAAAGTACTCCTGAAAAGATAATTAATTGGACATCAATATTAAGTATATTTACGTAGGACAATATATCGTATAATTATAGGCGTGCTCAGACTTAAATTTCTGGTCGAGCCTAGACCAGAATATAGTGCCCTAATATTTGGACAGCGCCCCTAATTTTTTTTTTAACACACCAACATACATGTTGATACATTAACCTATTAATGTCTATAGTACTATAGTTATTGTATTTGTATAAGGGAATAATTTTTTTTTAAAATTAATAAAATGTATGTAGTCATTAGGTTAGGTAGGTACACAAAAATTATTTTTGATATTTTTTATACTTTCACGTCAAACAAAGTTTCATGATCTCCACGAACATATTACTATAATATAAACATTATAATAAAATATTTAAATATATAAGCACATTTCACTATGCCCCTAAAAAGTTTCAGGTCGAGCCTGGGGGCTTGACCGGCTCGTCCCGTATTGTTAGGTACATGTGAAAATATCATTGTGTATATAAAATAAGACAAATATACTCTAAAATTTTCATATACCAACGAATAATACTTTAAAATTACAACAAAATAACTAAACTCGTTATTCTTGGTTTTAATATGTAATTTCGTCCGAATTTAAATTTAAAATGTCTGTAAAAAATAATTATGATTTTATATTTTTTGGTTACAGTATGAACTATTAATGAGAATCTTTGTTTTACATTCTCAATCCTTAGTTATAAAAGTAGTTACATTTTATAATTTTTTAATTACAAAGATTGATCACTTTCGAAATTTTGATAAATTCACCAAGAGTACAAACTAAATTAATCTCATTATGAATAGTGAATTGATTAACATTTGTGTACAAATTATTATTTAATTAATACATCAGCAATTGGTTCAATCAATTTATTTTCTGTACATTCATATGTACTAGACTGCTTTAACATATGTATTACTTTAAAATGGACCACCAATGTAGATAACGATGAAAATGTAGATTTACAGATAAAACAAATCATTTCAAATTAATTTACCCTCATAGAATATTCAACTAAATAATAAGGTACCTAGGTATATAGGTACAAATGTAAGTATATTATATTAAATTTCAAGTCATAATAAATTAGAAACCTAAGCCTATCTACCTATGTTTGCTGAAAAAATATATAAATTGCTATATGTATATAACAAGTGTATAATCATAATAGTATAAAATTAAAATTATGCAAACTAATTTTGTTCATTCCACCCCATACAACAATTGCATTACCCAGACAGCAATTTTGCAATGTCATTATTAAATGGATATTGGTTGTCAGTTGATAAATTAATATTGACAATTTAAGATGAAATGGACATTATTTAATTTTCAAATTGAATATGTTAAAGTTCTAGTAGTATTGTCTTGGTGTTGATTATTTAATGTTGGATTTTAAGTATGGGTTCAATATTGCATATACATTGGTTTTCATTGGAATCTAAACATTAAATTTTAAATTACTTTCAATAATATTATAATGTTTGAATTACAATAATAGTTGAATATTGTTAGAGCAATATTGTATTCATAGTCTGCTGATTGAAAATAAAACATTGGATTTGTGATGGCTATTCAATAATATTATAATATTAAACTTACAGCAATTATCAAACATTGTTAGAGCAATATTGTGTTCGCATTTTTAGTGATTGGAAATCTAACATTATTATATCAATTGCAATAATGTTTTTGGATAATATTGTATATAATAATATATAATAATATATAATAATAAACAGTGTTTGGCAAGTATTCCTTATAAAAAGGAATTAGTTCCGTTCCTTAAGAAACAATTGTTTCTTAAAAGAAAAGAATTCATTCCTTATAATTGTCATTCCTTTGGAAAATGAACGAGTTCCTTTTTTAGTTCCAAATAAAATTTAATCATTAATGTATTTTTTTTCATATGCATACTTCTTTAATTTTTAATTATAATATATAACTACAAGTAGGTACATATATTTTATAATTCTATTTTGAAATTTTCTTCAAAATGAAATTGTTGGCCATCGTATATTATGTCGATTGTCATAACGTCGATACTCGATAACGATCACTAATGATAGTAATATACATTATATACATTAAAAAAATATATCTAAATTTCAATTTTTACATACTTGTATTAGGTATCTGTGTAAATTATTGAATAAAATCCTGCGTCTCTGCAGCTTATAGGTGTTTTTGACTATATATTAATAAAACTTATTAATTACCAGCTAGTCCAACAATATATTGTACAATAAAACCTCGATTATATATATATATATATATATATTAGGTATACTATTTACTTCCTATAAGATATTATGGTTATTCCAGAGCAGCTATAATAATAATATGATTTTAAAACTCGGAGTTGTATAATATTATGTTCGAGTAGGTACATAATATTATATAATACGCGTATCGTATACATATAAATTCATATTAATATATACCGTACGTCCGTACCTATATATTATAATATAAGATATGCGTACTTTAAATTTATTTAACGTAAAGACAAGTAAACTTTTTATTTAAAAAAATACAATTATTACTGTGCCAATCACCCAGTAGTTAGTTCCCCACCTGCTCAGTTAAACTTCATTATATTACATTATGAGTACAAAATACAAATACCAAAAAAATAAACATACCTATGGGTTGAAGTATCATCGTTATTATATCGCATATATGAGTACCTATATATTATTATAGTTGTATTTATTTAATAGTTTATTTGATAAATAATTTTTACGCCAGTGAAGGGTAAGAGAACCATCTCAGTATTACACTTATCCAGGTTGCCAAAAAAACTGGTATACCATTCACCGTTGAGCAACTAAGCTCAGAAGATATATTTGACATTAAGGACATAACTGCAAATATTGGAGATAACTTTACATTTAACACTGATGGAGAAAAGGTATACTGGAACAATATTAGAGTAGTAAAAGTTGAAAAATGTCATCCTGGCATAATATTTTATAAAAACACGTTTGAAAATGACGAATTTATGAAAATTAATATAAACGCAAAGAAAAAAGGAAGACCATTAAATATTTGTTACAATAATTTAAAGTTGGCTTTTATAGAGAAACCAAAGATATCAGAAAATAAAAAAAGAGATCTTTTATCCCTTTGTAATAGTAACCATATTCCTAAGGTATATCATACGTTTTATAAAGATTTGTAACTATCTTATGTTGTTTGTAATTATCTATGTTTGTATAAATAAATAATATTATCTCAAAAGTACTACCTAATATTTTTTTTTTAAATTTTTTTAGTTATGAACACAATTACTAAATTAGTATACCTACACTTAGCAAAGGTAAAGTAGGTACAAAAGTAGGTTAGTAGGTACCTAAGATGTATCAGGGAGTTGAAACATGAAATAATAAAAAATATTTATTATTTTGTATTTAAGTGTTATTGATCTTAAATGTTATAAAAATAATGTTTTAAATAATAATATTATTATCATTACAAATTTTATTTTATTTTATGTGGCGTAAATCAAAAAATATTATTTTTCCAAGCAGAAATAATGACACAAGTCAAACTGATATCAGATTTTCAATAAAACAAAGGTGAAATGGTACTTAAATTATTATTTTAAGCATATAAAATTAAACCACACAATATTAAGAATAATATAATGTTGAAAAAAGAAAAATTAATTAAAAATCCTATTTATAATGACATAATGAAACACTAAAAGTCGATTTACCAGCATTTTGGTATTTTGATTTGTGTCACTATTCTTTCAGGGGTGCGTAATGTCCTCAAATTTATATTATTTTTATATAAAAATATAAGCAGATAAGTAATGACAGTAATGTACCTTTCTTTCTACCTGTATATTAGAAAAATTGTCCGCTATTATAGATACGATACTGCAATATCTAATATATACAACCGCATTCACAGTATAAACGTTTTGTCACCATATGCGTTCAGTTTAATTCGTTATAAGTATAAAACTTGTAATTCCTTAATTCAGTTCTGTTTAATTTAACAATTTTGATTTTCAATTATGGATGATCATTCAAAAAGTAAGTAAAAATAAAGTTATTATTATTACTCAGGAATTCATTTTAAAGAAAAATATCTAATTAAATATTTTATTTTATTCATTTAATATTATTTTATTTATTTAATAATGCATTCAATTTATATTGTATCTTTTTCAGCTAGTTCAAAAAATGATTGTGGCAAGGTGTTTTTAATTCGAGATATAATTGAGTCTTCGAATATGATTTCCCCAGAAATAATATACGCCTCAAATAGAAAAATGCAACAGAGTGGACAAAGAAGTCTTGTCCAACTTTTTAAAAATGCTACAATATCACCAAATAGAATTTAAAAAATTAAAAATCAAAATTAATTCAAATTATTCCATTTACTGCTGACGAAGCTTTGGCTTTTTTTGTTGAAAACGATTTGAGGAAACAGCAATATATAAATATTAGGTTGTCTGCCAAAATCCGAAATGCTAATATTTATCCACCATATTCTTCAGTTATAGAAGAAAAAAAAACTATGTTATCCAGACAATTGCGTTATATCAGAAACACGCTGTAAAATTTATTATTCTACAGAATCTTCTTGACCACACATCATTACGAATTTTTAAAATCCCTGTAGTTGATACTTATGATATAAATAATATGCATAGTTTTGAAGTTTTTTACAAATGGGGTTGTGACTGTAGTAATGGCCAATCACCTTATAAGCAAATGTATGAAAATGACGATGTTTGCAGCATGGACAGCGATCTTTTTATGTTTTCTATTGTACCATTGTACCACTTGAGTTGCGTTGTTTAAACGAAAAAAATGAAACATTTTTTCTGTGGGAAAACAACCGTACATCATCTACTCGTTATTGCCGTGGATTTTTTTGCCGTTACCGACAGACCGTGGATTCACAACAAAAACCATTAATGCTTTTAAAGGTACCTATAATATATTTTTCTTTTTTAGTTGTATTATTTAATTACCTAGGTGGTTTTCAGTAAATATCTAAAAATGTATCGCCAGGATAAATAAAATAAAAATAATGAAAATACCTAATGAGGCAGCCTTATTCCTCTCGGGAACTCCTCCGGGTGATCTTCTCGCTTTGAAACGCAAAGGACTTTGGAGTAAAATATACGACCCAGAAAGCTTGGACACTAGGGATGAGATCCGGAAAGAGGAACGCTATATCCTGCTCACTGACTGGTCCAGTAGGTGAAGGCATGGTAAGAACGCAGCTTCGACGCTTAAGATCCTCCCGGACTTGATAAGAAGGGTGAGAAGACGCCCAAAGACCTCACGTTCTACCTAACTCAGGCTCTTACTGGACTTGGATGCTTCAGGTCCTATTTGCACCGGAGGAAGCGCGTCTTTGGCTTGCCCCTACTTCCAGCACCCGAGAATACGGCCGAACATACAATTTTCAACTGCTTTCACTGGGAATCAATGCGGCTGACAGTGAACGGGTTCATAGGCAACTGAAAAATCTTGCAGCCTCAGCTAAGTATCAACTATCTGGGAAGAGGTGCGTTAGTCAACTTTTTAAGGAAAGTGTAAAAAGTCCAAATCGTGCAAAAACAATTATGAATTCATATACTTTTGTGTTGAAGATAAAAAACCTATTCCATATAGTATTGATGAAGCTTTAGCATTATTAGTGGATAATAAACTAACCGAACAACAGTATGTTAATATACGAATTAGCTCAAAAAAACGAAATTGTGACATATATCATCCATACCATGATATAATAACTGGAAAAAAAATGTTATCCGAATAACGTAGAAATCACAGAATCAGGATGTAAAATTCCATTGCAAGATCTCTTGGACCACACAACTAATCGAATCATACAAATCCCACAACATATTAGACCAATTGAATTACATGTGAATAATTTAGAAATGTTATACAAGTGGGGGTGTGATGGTAGCAGTTTCAATATAGAATACATTTTAATCAACCACATCCACCATCATCTACTGATCATGACATTTATATGTTCTCAATCGTACTACTTCAATTACGCGTAGTAGAAGATAATATTAATTATACTATTTGGGAAAATTCTCGACCATCATCCACTAGATTTTGCCGGCCACTAAAGTTCCTATTTAAAAAAGAAACTAAGAAAAGTACTAAAGAAGAAGTAGAGAATATAGAAATGCAAATTAACAAATTAGTAGCAACAAATATTACACATAATGGCATAAATCTAAATATTCAGCATAAACTCATATTTTCAATGGTCGATGGAAAGGTAAAAACAAGTTTTGTTTCGGATTCTATTCTAATTTTAATTTTTTTTTGACATTTTTCTAAATTGATGTATATTTCAGGTATGTAATTCATTGACAGGTACATCAAGTCAGTCTTGTTATATTTGCGGATGTACGCCAAAAAATATAAACGATATAGATAAACTAAGCAAAATTAAAATTAACTCCGATAATTTTAAGTTCGAGTTATCAACACTGCATGCTTGGATACGTTTTTTTGAATGTTTGCTGCACGTATCATATCGTTTACCTTCTAAAAGTTGGCAAGTCAGGTTAGTTTGTTTAATCGTGTTTTCATATTGAATAAATGTATTAGGATAATTTTTTCTAAACATAATTTTAGATCGGAAGAACACAAGAAAATATTTTCGGAAAGAAAAAAAAAGATTCAAGATGAGTTTAGATCTGAAATGGGTCTTATAGTCGAGTTATTTTTGCAAGGTATAAACAAAAATAGCTGAAAGATTATTTAAACAATATTTAGATAATAAATAATATTTTGTTACAGGGCATGGTACGACAAACGATGGTAATAAAGCTAGAGAATTTTTTAATAATTTTGAAAAGTCTGCCAAAATTACCAATATAGATAAAGAACTTATTAAAAATTTGGAAATATACTGATGGTTTTAGCTAGTGGTTACGAAATAAATACAGAATCATTTAAGAACTATTGTTTGGATACAGCAAAATATTATATTATTCTATATCCATGGTATTACATGCCTGCGAGTGTACATAATATATTAATACACGGTGCTGATGTTATTCAACACGCACTACTCCCAATTGGTAATTTCTCAAAATATTTATATTACATTCGTACAATCTTATTATTGTATATATTAACTATTAGGTCAATTATTCGAGGACTACCAATGAGCAGTGTTGAGCCCAGATAAATAGTTTGTCATCTAGATAAAGATAAAGATAATAGACCAAAAATCTATCTAGATAAAGATAAAAATAAGCCCTACCAAAATTATCTATTTATTAGATAAAAGATAATCAGAATTTATCTAGATAAAAAGCAGATAAATTTTTAAAAACAATATTTTAAAATTTAAATTGTTTAAGATCAATAAGATGCATCAAGCTTATCATGTAAAGAACATTTTGTATTTGTTTAAGGTGTTTAAAGTTTTTCAATCTTGCTTCAATGTTGCTTCTATAATTTAAAAAATGTTTTTTTCAGGCACATTTTTAAAAAAATCCAATGTGTTTATTTCTGCACTGAATCAAAGCTTTCAACTTAAAAGTTAATGTACTATATTATATTATATTTAAACCAAGTAAAGATTAAATTAATAAGACAGGAAAAGTGTAAAAAAATAAATATACTTGTATATATTATATTTATTACTTGTTATAGTGTTTTATTTGGGTTGTAAGTTGTAACATTCATTGCTGAAAGTAATAACAGTACAATTAATATTATATAATGATAAAATAATAATAATAATAATAATAATAGGCTTTATACTTTAAAATAAGTAAATTTTACACTTTTTAATAGATTACTATATTACTTTTTATAGTTTTTTATTTGAGTTGTAACAATTCATTGCTCAAAGTTATAACAATACAATTAATATAATATAATGATAAAATAATAATAATAATAATAATATGCTTTTTATTTTAAAATAAGTAAATTTTACACTTTTTAATAAATTACTATATTACTTTTTATAGTTTTTATTTGAGTTGTAACATTCATTGCTCAAAGTAATAACAATACAATTAATATTATAAAATAATAAAATAATAATAATAATATGCTCAATGGAAAGTAACAGGTCTTAAAAATGAATAATTATACGTGATACTTAATTTCAAGAAAAAAATAATATTAGGCACTTATCTAAAAATATTAAATAATATTTTTTTTTTTATAAATTATCTTTTGTCATACATTAAAATTCTTATAACATAATATACCCTTTATAAGTAATTAAAATTATTCTTGTTGCATTTAACATTTGCAGCAAAGAAGCATCTCAAGATTTTTATCTTCAAGGCGATTACGCCTTGGAGTTAAGACCTGAATAGCCCCACTAAAGAGCCTTTCAACAGGCGCAGAAGATGGTATTGAAGTATTAAATTTAAAAAATACTTTTTTAACCACAGGAAATGAATCCAATACATTTAGTTCAGTTTTTTTAGAGTTTAAAAAAGATAAAGCTTGAACACTTGATATATTTGAATTTCTAACAGCTAACTCTGGGTTGCTGGAATCATAAGTTAATGAGTTATCTGGGGAACATACACTACTATAGAATTCAGAATCACTATTAGTATCACTGTTATCCGAAGAAGATACATTTTCGGTAAAATCAGAATTATAATTTATTAATTTACATTCATTTATGAATAATTGTTTGCATAAATCAATATATCTAACTGGAACCCAACTCCCCTTGAATTTTGGATGACTCATAGTAGCTATAATGAAATCTTTGCTTTT
>WHPZ01588489.1:4570-16383 GCA_016617965.1 Macrosiphum rosae
TAAATCTATATACTACCAATTTGTTTCATTTATTTTTCGAGGTAATTATAATATATTTTTAATGAAACTATGCATAAACCTACATTAATTAAATTTTTTTAAGGCGATCTACATTTTACACTACTAGGTAGAGTAAATCGCATATTAGAGCAGAAATATGACGGTAGTCCGCTTACAAGAGTAGCACCAAAAACTAATATAAGCAACCAGTGAAAATGTCAAGTATCTACGGTCATTTGTCTTAGAGTTACACCAAAAACGAAAACCAATTTTGTCGAAAACCGATTTTTCGTACGAATTCCCAGTTTTCCCTAATTTTTACAATGATGTGTGTTTTTAATTTTTTGGTCTGTACACGATTAGTAGTTGATGAAATAATGTTTCAATTTTCAACTTCAGTATCTTGTTTGATGGGAAAGTGAATATAATTGGTACTTTTGCCAGGTCAAAAATTAAAGTTCCCGGTAGATATGTTTATATTTTCATTTTCTATAAACCATAAAATGTTGAAAATATTTCGACTACTTCTGAGCTGTTTATGTACGATTTTAAATTTCCTATTTTTAGTTTTTGTTTCTATAAATATCAATAAAATTTTATTTGTTTGGCAAAAAAGCGTAAAAATGTAATACAATAAGGCGCCTGAGATATGTTACAATAGCAGTTGAAAAAGATTAAAAATACGTATTCACAATATTTTTTATAATCATTTAAAGTTTAAATTTAGACGAAATATATCAAATTGAGTATGAACAAATAATTTTGTAGTTAAAAAATTATAAAATGTTCAACTTTTATGTCTAAGGATTGAAAATTTAAAACAAGGTTCCACGTAAATAGGTGAATAAATAAATAACTTTATTCATCAAATATACTTATAGTGTATTAGTAATATCATAGGCTGACTGACCGTTTTCGCTTACAATCGTTGAGAAAGGCATTATCACAATTTTTTTTGTATAAGCATTAAAAGTTTAAATTTTGACAAAATATGAACATGTGCAATATTTGTACATATAACAAAAAAAAAGTTTATCGGAAGGTCAAATTATTTTTTTATGACCTTATGACGTTCAAATGATCTTGACATTGGATATTCACCCTTAAATTAACATATCATCAAACGATTTTCTTTTTTTGTTATAAATTAAAAATGAATAACACTTGAAATTTGCACCAAATATTTATTTTAGAATTTTCTATACTCTGTATAAATTGTATTATATTATAATATAGTATATAGGTAATATTGATATATTATAGGGTGACCCTTCTATGCTCAGAATCGTTTTTCGTATAAAATGATTTTATACTATTATTATTATTATACACTTAATGTACATCAGATCAGTACTCACTTGTCCAATTTCATATATTAATTTTTGCTAGGAAAATCTAGTTTATATTTTTCTGGAATGGAATGTCCGATACAATAATATTCAACCATAGATTAAATAAGTAATTTAATCTGTGATACAACTGACGCGTTCAAACATTGTTATTAACCATACATTTTGATTTATATATCATCATTCTATATTATTCAATTACGAAGAAAGATTTGATTATTTTTGCCCAAAAATAATAAGAGCCAATTTTTTTGGCTACTGATGAAATTTTTAAGCTGTCCACAGAGAATTTCTCATTTGCTCACCGGTTCAATCCTGGCCTGGATCGAGGGGGATTAAACAATTCCAATGATAGCAGGTACTATCATCTAGCCAATCAAACGTTGTTGTCTTGATGACTACCTAGCGAGTAGCGGCCAAAAAAAAAAAATAAGAAAAAACAGGAAATGTACAGAAAACCAGTTTTTGACAAATCGATTATGTTGTTTTGTAGTAACTCAAAAACGAATTACCGTAGAAATACTTGCACCAAATATTTATATGATATTATATCATATATATATATATGGTATACAATACCATTTTCCTGGTAAAAAATTTTTCCATACAAGATAAGATTTTTAAAGTATGTTGACTCTTTTTGAAATACCTATACCTACCTAGGTATTTATGGGCCCTTCACAATTTCAAATTTGCTTTGTTTTTTTCTGTAAGTGTGAATAAACATTTTTTGTTTTGTTTGAAAATATAATTCAAAGTTTTCCATAGTTGGTAAAATTTAATAATATCGAAAATAAATTGGTTTTTTCAAAAGCAGCATTTGAAGTTCAAATTTTGAGAAAATTCATTAAAATATATGATAATTCAAAATTGTAGTTAAAAAAGGTGGGTACGTGGTGTCACTCTGCTGTACAGTTCGTTACAAGTGGGTTACTATATAATGGATGGTATTAAATTTCAATTCAATGAAATAATATTATTATACCTATAGGCTATAAGAAAAACGATTCTGAGCGAAAACGGTCAGTCAGCCTATGATATATTACTAAGTATATTTGATGATATTATTGTGAATAAATTAATATTTATAACATATTTACGTGGAACCTTATTTTAAATTTGTAATCCTTAGCTATCAAAATTGAATATTTTATACATTTTTAACTAAAAATAATTATTAAATTTTAAATTTGATACATTTTGTCAAAATTTGATCTTTAAATGCTTATAAAAAAAAATTGTGCTTATGTATTTTCAATGTTCTTCAACTGCTATTGTAACAATATGTCAATAGCCTTGCATTACAATTCACGCTTTTTTACGCAACTAATACATTTTTATTGATATTTATAAAAAAAAGACTAAAAAAATTTAAAACTGAAAATGATGTGTTAAACAGCTCAAAAAGAGTCAAAAATATTTTCAAAATGTTATGGTGTATAGAAAATGAAAATATAGGTAAACATTCAGTATAATTTGCATGTATCTACAGTTATTCGTTTTTGAATAACAACAAAATAACAATAAATCGCTTCATGAGAAATCGAGTGAATATCAAATATTGTAAAAATATGAATTTCAAACGCTCAAAAAAATTTAATTTGAGTTTCTTGTAGTCATTTTTTTTTTGTGATAAAGGTAGACAAACTTATGGGGAATCTTGTATTTTATCTTAGATTAAAAAGAAAATATTTTATGAATTTCTAACTCAAAATAACTTGCATATTTTCGTCGATTTTACGTATTTTGTCAAGATTTGAACTTTAAGGCGATTGGACACCGTGATTTTCTGCCTTTGTCTAACACACGAGCGACATTCGATTTTCTACTAATTTTACTTCAATGAGTCCAATCGTTGTATTGATGCAATAAAAATTCTGAAAATGTATTTGAATTCAGCGTGAAGACTAACTGAGATCGGTCGGATTACATTTTTGAATTTTGGCCTTAAAATTCCACAAATTTGATTGAAGGATTTTAAAAAACATTAAATCTTGTAGTAGGTAATGTTAAAAAAATATTATTAAATAAAACTGAAAAAGTGACCCCACCGATCTCAAGTAGATGTCACGCTGAATTCAAATTAATTGTCAGAATTGTTATCACTTTAATACAACGATTGAACTGATATATAAAGTAAAATTAGTAGAAAATCGTATGTCGTCCAATTGTCGTGCATGCGTGCAGTTAGACAAAGACAGAAAATCACGGTACCCCTTAAATGCTTATAAAAAAAATTGTGCCTATGTATTTTTAATATTTTTCAACTGCTATAGGTATTTTTATAATATATCAAGAGCCTTATTAAATTTTCACGCTTTTCCACCCAACAAATAAAATTGTATAGATATTTATAGAAAAAAAAAACTAAGAAAATTGAAAACTTACAATGTCCGTAAACAGCTCAAAAAGAGTCAAAATATTTTCAAATTTGTATGGTGTATAGAAAATGAAAGTATAAACATTTCACCCAATACAATTTTTATGAATTTCTAACTCAAAATAATTTACAAATTTTCGTCATTTTTACCTATTTTGTCAATATTTTTACTTTAAATGATTATAAAAAAAAACTGTGATTAAGAATTTTTAATATTTTTCTAATGTCACTGTAACAAAATAGTATATTAAAATGTTTTACTTTTAACTTTTAAGTGAATTTAGTAATTTTGTTTGAAAAATTCTCTTTGATTTATTATAGGTATTGGAAATAAAATGTATAAAAATCAATTTCAAAAGAATAGTTCAACTGAAATTATGGTGAGTTGTAATTCAACCAGAATATATCCGACAATTACACGAGAGAACGGGCCACGGAAATTGGGTTTTCTGTGCATCCTCACAAGACACACTGCCATAGGTGAACTGGTTTCGATAGCAGGGTGACGCCATTGGATCCACCCATTCTCTCTTGGAATAGAGTATAGTAGTTATATTAAAATAATCTAGATTATAGATGACATTCATCATTTAACATGCTTTCATGTTTTAAGAAATGAATACTCTAAGTCTCTAAGTAATACAATGGATGTACAAACATTACATTTTATATTCTTATGATAATATAAGTAATATGTAAAAATATAATTTACATTTTATTTTTGGTGTACCTATAGTAAATATAATTATACATTTTAACTTATTTTTACTAGTATTGATAAATAATATTTTGATTGACAATAATTTAAAAAAAAAAAACATTTACTATAAAATTTAAAAAAGTTATATAAAGGTATATAAATCTATAAGCTTTTACAATTGTATATATAAATTATATAATTAAAATAAATTAATTTGTGAAGGAACAATAAATATATATAAATATAGTTGGACATTTTATTTAATGCATTACTTAAATAAACAATAGTTATAATACAATGAAATTTTCATTTTTGTACCAAAGGATTTCCAGGATATTTATTTAAAAGCTGAAAACAAAATATTAAAATTAGCTTTGTATTTATAGAATAATAAATACTTTACACTTCACTTACAATTTCAATATGCTTTCTTAACTCTGTTGGAGTTACTTGGTGCAATAAATGTTCTTGTTCAAAAAATGAAAAATCATCTTCTAATTTTGAAGATGAATTACTATTGTTAATAGATTTTTTTCTTTGGTATTTAATATCACTATTTAATTTCTGAAATTTTATAAGAATTCAAATAATTTATTGTCCATTAGTATTATAATACTTAAGCATGGTATTTGCTTACCGAATTTGATTGACTATCAATGTTTACATTTTTTACTACTCCCATTACACTTTTAACCAATTGTCGCTTTTCTTGAACTTCAGCTTCTAAACGTTTTTCTAATGCAGAAATACATTCTAATTTATCTTTTATAAGTATTTCAAAATGTTCCAACTCTTCTCTGTGTTTTGAAATAAGTTGTGTTTTTTCTTTTTCATACCTGAATACAAAATTAGTTTATGATTTTTTTTGTTTTAAAAGCAATTTAGAATTTTTTTCAACCTTTCTTTAAAATGAATTATTTGGTTATTCATTTGGAGTTTTATCAATTTATTTTCCTCATTTGTAATTTGAACAATTCCATCTAGTTTACGCTGATAATCAGATACTTTTTCAGCCAGCATAGCATCTAGCTGTTTTTGATAAAAGCTTTTTAGATCATTTTTCACAGTTTTAATTTCTTCCTTTGCTGCATTAAGTTCCTCTGCAGTTTGTGTCTGGATAACAATATTTAGGTATAATAATTGTAATAATAAAACACTTAAATACATTTTTTATTAAACACTATTAATATAATCTAAATACCTCAGTACTTTTCATTTGATCTACAATGTCTTCAATTCTACGCTTTTGATCTAAAAGTTGATCATATTTTAATGTTTTCTCACATAGTACTTTTTTTTCTTGATTTAATACAATAACTTCTTTATCTAACTCACTACACCTATTTATTGATCTATTGCATTTTTCGGATATCTAAAACATTAAACATAATAATATTGAGTTTATACTTAAGATAACATTATTTTTAAATTACTACAGTACAAATTGTTTAGTACGTCATCAACACCATATTGCTTAATACACACAACATTTTAAGTCCTAGCTGAAATTTTGTGTGATCAAACTATGTGGTCCCTTTGAAGTTTGAAGTCGCATTAAGTAATTTCTACTGTTTTTTTTAAACTCACGCTTATATTTTGTTCCTGTAATTTAAACAATTCATTTTGTAGTAATTCATTTTCTTCATTTTTTTTTTCATAACTAAGTTGTAATTGTTTTGTTTGTTCTTCTACTTTTTGGCATTTAATTAATAATTCATTTAACTTTTTTTCAGCATTTTCAGTTCGAGCCTTGTAAGAATTACTTCGAGAAATTGCTTTAGCTGTATCACTTTTATAGTGTTCAATTTTTTCTTTCATTGTTTCCAAAATTTCTTTTTTATTTTTGCGCTCAGATTGTAAGTCCCTGTTGATTTTTTCATTGATTGTACTATATGCTCTTACTTGACTTAAAATCATAGCAGACCGTGCAGCAAGATCATCAAGAAGATTATTTTTTTGGCAATCTACTTCTTTATATTCAACCATTCTTTTTTCATAATTTGTTAATTTTTCTTCTAAATTTATAACTTTTTTTTCTATATTCTGTAACATCCAACAAACATCAAAAAAATATATTTACAAATTATTTATTTAAATTTTATTACATAATCTTATGTATTTTAAAATTTATAAGTTGAAAATTAAAAAAATGTTTACTTGTCTACGATAAATTTCTTTTCCGAGTTTCAACCACAAATTTTCTTTTGAAACTGAGTCCAATTTTTGGTAATCATTTAAAGCAGTATTTACACTTGGGGTTACATTTTCCAAGTTGTCACATAAACTTAAAGAAATATATTAGTGATATTACTATTATTACTTACACAAATATAAAAAAAAATAACCAATTAAATAAGTACCTACCTTTTTAAATTGTTATCTTCTGATCCATCACAAACAGTTTTTTTGGTTGTAACAGGAGATCCAACATCTTTTTCTTGAAAGCTGACATTACGCTGAGCATGGCCATTATCTATATTTCTTAATAACTTATCGTTGTACTCGTAAGTATTCACCATTTCATGCATCAGGGAATCAATGGAACTATAGTTTATTTTTCTTTCGGCATTTCGTTTTAGAGGTGAGGAAGCACTAAGAGGACTGGACAGACCATTGCTGATATAACTAGTTTCCATTTGTTCAATTTCATTAATTTGATTTGATAAAGTATCTAAATTTGTCACTAAATCGTTAATTACGCCTTTGAAACTATTAGAGCTGATCGACAACTCTTCAGTGACCGTGTCTTCAACGGTTTCACTATCTGAAGTGTGGACTTGAAAGAAATCTGACGGCAGTGACACTAAGAAGTCAGTATTTTCACTACAGGAGTCACTCATGATTGATAATTTCGTAGAGATAAGTCTATTGTCATAATTATTTAAAAATAGAACTTACAAACTACAACATTTCTGAAATCATTACATACATCATGATAAAATAATGACATACATAATAAATAATAATATTACATTAATATAATCTCAAATCTCATAAAATTACTGTTACTGCTTATCACTGATATTTTTTTTTTTTTTGTTTACATTGTCACAACACGATAAACCAAAAATCGAGCATTTCCCGTGATAACGTGTTCAAAACCATTGTGAACTTTGTGAATATTTGAGTTCCGTATTTTGTAAATATTTGAAATAGTTGAATAAACCTTATTATTATTGTATTTAATATGGCTAGTAAATTTGAAGGGTTAGTATTATGATTAATATAATTGTTTTTAGGTATTGAACACTTAATATATTTAATTTTAGATCGAAAACAGTGAGTGAAGACGAGAACACTACATCCAAAGATATGACGCTTGCCGACAAATTAATTAATGTTAGTATACGTTGTTTATATAATTTTACTGTAGATTTGAAATTTATATGAAATATTATGTTGAAACAATCTGAATTATTATTACTTTAGTAAAGTGATATCAATACACGTTTTCATACATGTTATTGTGCCAAACATGTGTATTGGATATGGTCAAAATATTATAAATATGGTTGAGTTTGTGAATTATTGATGTACATAGACACATAATTGTATTTATTTATTTTTGTACTATAATGTAGGTCTGTAGTCTGTAGTCTGTACAAAAGTTATTTCTCTTTCAACATAGGTATGTTATTAACTTTACCGATCAAAGAAAATCAAATGCTAGATTTTCAATATTTACATAGGTAACTAGTTATTTATGATATTAAGAGGACGTGATACCCGCATTTGTTGTCTCCGTCTTACAAGTGTGTAACATAGCGAATTCTATGCAAAGCAGAACACGTGTAGCTCCGTTAATTTAAAAACTAGAGTAAATTTACCTCTTTTAAAATCTAAAGGTAAGATTATTATCTAGACAACCTCATGGGCTTTTAATTATATTTTAATTTTAAAGCGAGCTGTGAGTATTTTAAAATTGTAAATTGTTTGTAAATTTTAAAGTACTCATAAATCACTTAAAAATTAAAATATAATAAAAAGCTCATGAGGTTGTCTAGATAATAATTTTACCTTTAGATTTTAAAAGAGGTAAATTTACTCTAGTTTTTAAATTAACGGAGCTACACGTGTTTTGCTGAGCATAAAATTTTGCTATGTTATGCACTTGTAAGACGGAGACAATAAAATACCAACACAAACAACTAATTGAATTATTAAAATAAATTAAAAAAATTATATGAAAAGTTTCACAGTTAAATATTAATTTATTCTATGTTCATCCGACTTTAGGTTTTTATATTGAGATTCTTCATATTATAAATACTGTCAAACAATAAAGATATAATTGAAGATGTAGTTAAACCCTATAAGGTAATTCTGTAAAAAATACACTTTAATATCATTGGTCGACCAATAAGTTATTTTTTAATTTAAGTTTAATATAGGTAATTTTACTCGATGATTATGATACTGAAATATAATGTCTAATAAAAATAAATCCGGGTATTCTAGAATTCTAGATATAATTTGTTCTAAACATTATCATAATAGATTATTGTACATTTAAATTCAATTATCGGAAACACATTTTTTTTTTAGTCATTCATGTAGAAAATTCATTAATAGTAAAGTTAATAAAACATTTTGTATTATATTTTGATAATTTATTTGAACAAGTAGGTATTCCAATTATTTGATAAAATTGAAACAAACACAAAAGTAATTTTAATTTTAACCTAACAGAATTATTGGTATGATTTTTTACCTATACCACACATTTTTCTATAAAAATCAGGGCTTTTTGCATTTGAAAAAAAAATTTTGTCTTATGTTATTTACAATTAAAACGTCATACAATGTTTGTGTTTATCGTTATTTAGAAATAAAACGTTATACAAGTTTTGCGTTTATCGTTATTTAAAATTGTGTTAAATACCTATTAAATTAAAAAAAAAAATATAACTAATGCGGGTAGGTAATGGCCCGGATACGGAATATCATATAATCAATTCTTAGATTGTTTGCATGAAATAAATAAATGTTGCTACCAATGAAAACCAATACACCTTATAAAATTTAAATTAATAAATTTTAAAATATTTTGTTCAATGATATTCTATAAATAATGTTTTGTTTAATGATAATATATAATATATTTTGTAAATTATTATGTTTTATCTTGTGGTTAATTTAATTATTTTGATTATCGCTCTCTGTTATATTAACGTTTTCGAATTTCAATTGTTTTTTGTCAAATATAACGTTATAATCATAACATTATTATAACGTTTGCAAGCCCTGATACAAATTAATAAATTATAAACTATTTAAAAAAAAATATTATCCACTTCATATTATTTATATTTTATAACTTATGAATACAATGATTCAAAATTCAAATTAAATATCTAAAATATTATTTTCACTAGTAAATATAACTAAAGAGTAGAGTAAGTTCGCAGTTTTTGTTCAGTTGAAAAAAATTAGAATGTACATTTTTATGTCATTTAAACGTATTTTGTCGAAGATACTTAAAAGACATGATATTATTACTTTAACTTAAAATACTACAATGGATAAAGTGAAAAGTAATATAAAAAATATAACAATAACAATTTAAATAAATCTTATTTTAATATTTTTAAATTCTATTTAGATACCACTGTCAATACCTTCTGGTGATCATAAACTTCAACATCAGTATTGGTTTTGGTTTAGTCGAAGATTTCCTGGTAAACCAGGAAACACCCCAAGTTATGATCAAAATCTAAAATATCTAGCAAGGTTTGGTTCAGTTGAACAATTTTGGACAATTTATAGTCATATGGTAAGGCCGTGTGCCTTGCAATCACACAGTGAATTCCATTTATTTAAAGTCGGAATCAAACCAATGTGGGAGGTAATTTTATTGGTTATATTCAAGTTATATTTAACTAACTACTGTACAACACTAAACAACTTTTTACTTGATTTTCTATTTTTAGGATGAATCAAATGCCCGGGGAGGAAAATGGGTTTTACGAATACGTAAAGGCCTAGCATCCAGGTGCTGGGAGAATCTTATTTTAGCAATGTTAGGTGAACAGTTTATGGTGGGTGATGAGATATGCGGAGCTGTTGTTTCTTTGAGATTTCAAGTAAGCTGACCCACATTTTTTATATTAATATTGTTTGTATGTTCAATAATAAAACTTATTTATTGCAGGAAGATATAATATCAATTTGGAACAAGACTTCATATGACCAAGGGGCTACTAACAGAATAAGAGATACCCTACGCAGAGTATTAAATTTGCCACCCAATACAATTCTAGAATATAAAACACATAATGAAAGTATCAAATCGGTATCTAGTGTTTATAAGATGTAAATTATACTGATTACAACCAACATGAATTAAATATAAAAAATTCTTTATTGAAAAATTAAATATTAATTTAAAAAAAATAAAATACAATTTATTATTTACAATTTTTTTTTTTTACAACCCAATTATCCTTTGGTGGATAAGACATTTAAAAATATCCATAAAAAATATGATGGCAGTGAGTATCCAAACAAAAATGTATTAAATATAGTCTTATTACATTTATTTATCTATTAGTGCAAATTGTATGGCATTTGAAAGTTTGATAATGTTTGAAGCATAATAGAGATCTTAAAACTATAATCAATAATAAATTATATCAAATCGTTCAAATGTATAGTAAAAACATAGTATAATAATCTATTTAATAGATTAATTATGCTTTAATGCTTTCAGAATAAATTAATATCTAATAACTAATAATGGAAACAAGCATATTGAGACATTGAGTACAAAATAGTTTCAAACTAATGTTAACAAGCGGATTCGTAATTAAAAATATCCCTGTGCATTATTGATGTTGTAATATTGTTATTGTAGTCATACCTGAAATAATAAATATTAGATGAGATATAATATAGCATTAATGCACTAATACATTCTTACCCAATACAAAAGCTAATGCTAATTTTAAATTGAAAGAAATACGAAAATTCAGAATGTCTGAATCTTCAGATGATGGTAAAAGTAATCCGCAAATACATAGACCAGCCATAAATAGAGTTGTGAGATTTGGTCCTGGAGTATCTAAAATATTTTTAAAAAGATAACAATTACTTTTTAATATTTATGTTGAATATTTAATAGGGGTACCTAAAAATGTATATTTAGATGTGTGAAGTTAAGAATTTTAATTTAAGTGTAGGATCAGGGGCGGACTGGGCCTGTAAAAGCCTATTAACCTCCTATTATAGTAGGCCCCATATTCAGAAAAATTCAGAGGAGAAATTGGTATTTTACCATAAAAATAACATAATTCCATTTGTAACTATACCAATAATATATTATCAAGGAGTCTCGATTTACAGTATTTTATAAAATAAAAAATTATTATGCAAATCAGAAATTGCA
>WHPZ01588491.1:0-16075 GCA_016617965.1 Macrosiphum rosae
ATTATTGTGTACATATATATACACGATTGTATAACGTGCACCCTACCCCTTTTTTCAGAGTTCGGAGGCTTGCTGGCACATCGGCCTCGGCGCGGTGGTATTTCCGCTCGTTTTAATACTTATTCGACTGCAGCTTAACTGCCGCCGCCGCCGCCGCCGCCGCTGCAGCTATATTATCACGGCGCGGGTGTGTATATATTTCGAACGAGTCGCCGCGGTATGCTCCTCGCGATGGGGGGGAGCACTTGCTCCGAACGAGAGGAAAAAAAAAACAAGGAGAGAATTAAAACCAAACGTGAAAACCCCCGAAAAAAGTTCTCTCACGCCCTCGCGCCGCGGAAAAACAGAAATAAAAGGGTTGAACGCTCGTCCGATTAATTAATATAGCCGTTATGAGTCCGTTTATATGCTCTCGGACGAGAAACAGAAGCCGACGCTCGGCACCCCTCGCCCCACCAGAGAGACTTCTCGCGCGGTGTATAAACGCGGCGGCAGTGTATATATCACGTCTCTTTAAGTCCGGCGACGACGGCTGAACGCCGAAAGGGCGGTGGGGGGGAAAGGGGAAAAAGTCGAAAAAAAAAATCGTGTTAAGGACTGCTGCGCGGAGGTTATAAATATCGTTTTCGCCTAATTAATTTTTTTTTTTTTGCAGCTCGTCCGTCGAGTGCATATTATAATAATAATAATATATAACCCTCTTCGACTGCCGCCGCCGCCGCCACCGCCTTACGGATGAGTTACGGCTCGAGCAGGCCGCCGACGATCCGGAACACATGGCGTGCGTCTAATGAAGTGTAATTTAACTACGATAACGATACATTTATATAATAACAGCGAGTGTGTTAGTTTAGTTAGTTATGTTTTGCGACGACTACAGCGGGGTCTGGGGGATGGTTGTATCGTCCGAATCGTTTTCGCCAAATACGACGGTATAATATAGCTAGGTACGGGTATTTTTCCTTTTGACCCTCAACATTTATATTATTATATTGTTATTAAATCATACTAGCGGCGAGGTGCGTTTCCCACCGGCACCCACACCTCCAAATTTTGGATTCAAACCATCGGGGCTTGTGCTAAGTCTATGCTCGTTTGTGACTATATTCTCAGACTTCGCCGTGGAAAAAATGACCAAGCATGTGAAACGTGGCGTTATATATCGGCTATATGATTTCTTTATTCGCGACGATTTGATGAATGCTTTTATTTCATCTGTAGGAGTAACCGCAATGGCCATTTGCAACCATTGCCCCATTAATAAACAGAAAAATACTTATTTCTATTAAAATCTGTAACAGATGGCCACAACAGACAAAAAATTTCGATTTCCGTCGTTTGTCTCAAAATCCTCGTGAGAGCACTTCTTTAAAACACAAATTTTGGAAAATGTCCTGCAGCGTCCTCCCCTATAGCGGTACGAATGTGATATGAAAATGTCATGTCTCCAACTAACTCATAGGCTCTATTATACGTCGATCTGTTGGTGAGGACATGTTCGACTATATATAATAGAGGTGAAATCGTGGTTAATATTGATGTGCGTTTGGAAAACGATTGGTAGGTATACTTAAAGAGAAATGGCCATAAATCCCCTTGCAGTTAAAACTTTTTCGCTCAAAAAACAACCAAATTCATAATATTATAGTTAAGAAAACAATTAATGTACCTGCAGGTAACAAAGAAAACATAATACTTTTTTTGTTATTATTGCTCGTACATAAAATTTTAGTTATTTAAGTTCGTACAATATAATATAAAAATGTATTTCGAAACGATAATAGACATGTTTTCGAATTAGTGATACCGAACAAAATATATATAGAAACCCTATAATAAGATACAGAAACAAATATTTGCGTCTTATTGTTGTGCATGTAATGTTTTTTTTTTTTTGTAACTATATGTAACTGAGAGAAGCTTATATAAGTGGGTGTTTTTTTTTTTTAGCGCGAAACCGTTTTTATAAAAATCTCGTAATAATTGGGCGAGGAAATTTTATACAGCGACAACGGCGGTATTATACTCGCTTAACACTTGAACAATTTGTAACAGTTACTTTGAATATTAACATTATGACAATTAAACATTTTTTCTCGACATTTTATTCAAATTTCTAAAACCCCATTAACAAAAAAAAAAAAAAGGATGCGAGGAGTCTTCTTGAGCGCACGCCAATACGCCATATTATCATATGATTATACCAACTACGTATTCCGTGAAACCCCAACGCTTTGTTGTATAGACGCCCAAACCGAGGTCGGCGTGCAGCATTATAATAATAATATTTATAATAATACATATTACACGGTGTGCTGTTATCGGATGGTTTTTCGCGATTTACATTGTAATGTATGCAAATGAACGCCCCGAGCTCGTGCGGTTATTAAACAATTAACGGGCGGTTATATTATTATTATTATTATTATTATTATTGCTCTGCCGCCGCCGCGCCTCGCCGAGATATTATTCGGACCGGAGCTTATACGTATACACAATATAATATACTTATATAGGTATATTACCTATTATTATAATTATATTATTACCTCTGCGTCGCTTTGTATTACAATATTAGACGTGGAAACTGACGGACGAGGTAACGGACAGGACGGAAAGCCCCTCGGGTTCGAAGGGATTGAAGGAGGCACGATGACTTTTCCGATTCTGGTTTTTAAAAATGGTAAAATAATAATTCCGGTTAATACCTATACCGCTACTGCAGATATTGACCGGTTTCTAAACGCGAGTATTATATTTTCCAACGCAAGTCAGGTATACCCATCGCTACCCTAACCCAACCTGCGGTGAATGTCGTCGACGTAGGTACACGCCAGGCGGTGTAAGGCGGAGATGATAAATAACGAAAATATGTAACCGTACTCGCGGGTCGTCGCCGCCGAGATCACTGGCCGTTTATATTTTGGTTAAAACCAAAACCAACTTAAACACGCATCACTGTTTGCTTTATTATATTTCTTAGAACCGACGACCGGAAAATTAACGGTTTGTTCGAATGGATTCCGGCACGGAGAATAATTTATTTTGGGTTCCGACTTGGAAGGTGGCGAAAACCGTCCTATCGTGTACGTCAAGAGTAGTCGTCTGTACGGTGCGTCGAATTGTCTTAGGGGTGGAAGTTGATTCCCGAATGAATCGACTGACACGCATACGTATATAGGTAACACTACTATACCGACATAGTAATAATATTATAACGGCCACGACGTCGTTAAAGTAATCATTCTTTGCCGGAGCCTCCGGACATCCCACGCGTGCACGAGAATTTAAACGAAAAATATAAACTCGTTACAATATTATACTATACGCCAACATGTCGTTCTCGACTGCCCGTCGCGATTTTTCGACGGTATATAATAAAATATAATACCTGTACTACGATATTATATTCATCTCGAACGATGATATATATATATAGTAATATTGCGATCGTCGGTCGAAATCCTAAAGCGGTCTGGCGTATATTTTGTTTGAACCTCGCGTGAGCCCTGGGTATGCGGCCGGAAGCTTATTATTAACACTGCGACCATCACGACACAGTCGTTATATCGTCAAGGGCGATTGGGGAAATTGAGAAAAACGCACACAGAGGCAATCACGCGGCTGCTGCAGAGGTTATACGGTTGAGTAAACCACGAGCTCGACGATAGATCTCCGAAGGAGCTGCTGATACGCATTACAGGTATAAGTATACCGAAATATGCAATATCTAACACGATAATATGCGAACCGTCAAAAAAAAAAAAAACCTTCTATCACAAACTGTTTGGCTCACGGGAAGGTTGCTAGTGTTTACAAACTCGTATTATTTTAATTACATCTATTTATTTATTATAATCTGTACAACATAATACTGTAAGGTATTATGTTCAAGGAGAAAAATTGATTTTTCAGAAACAAACATTATTGTTACAATTATTATTTGGTTCGGTGTTCATATCGGAGGAGGACAACAAATTCTTGGATCGTAACTACGCGGACACCCTTCAAGAATGTCGTCCCTACCGTGGTCTTAAGTTCTAAACTATATGTATAGCTTATTAGCTATTATAGTTACTATGATTTAATTGAAATATGAAATTACGAAATCTAAAAAATAATTATTTTTACTAAACACAATTATAACATTATAAGAAGTGAGAACGTGCATGCCGATTGTTGGCATGGATACATTAGCAGTTTCACGAACGACTGTGCTAAAATATAAAAACAGTTTGAACATGTTTAAAATAGTAATTATGTCCAAACATAATGATATTTAAAAATTTTTAAAATAATATTCGACTATAATATTATTATACACAAAAAAGTATTTGGCCGAATTCAGTCTCACTCCCTTCAAGTGAGATGTCCATATAGAAGACGTAGATACAAGGAATTGGCCTAGAGACCTACTTAGAAATGGACAGATGGACAGACACCGTATAGAAACATACTCACCTATATAACACTATAGACTTATTATAAACAATAAAATGAATATTAAATTTATACATGTACTTACATAAATATTATAAAAACAAATATTTTTCTATAAAAGTAAATCTAGCGAATCTAGTAAATCAAGCGATCGTTAAGAAAGTAGTACGCAAAATATTATGGTTTAAACGGTTTTGTATACAAAACACAACTATAAAAGCCATTGCGTATATTTGCATTTATATTTAAACAATTGAGAGTTTGGAAAACGAAGAAGAGCAAAAGTATATTAAACGAATAAATAAATTAAACGCTGTAACTTAATAAAACTTTGTGAACCGATAACGCAGATGTAAGTAGGTACTTATAGTCAGTTACAACAATACTTACACAATAGCGAATAATCAACGACCACCATGACGTACTCAGGGGGGTGTTGAAGAGGTCCACGCGTTACCCCCTGCTGGCACCCCGCTATGAAAAACTTATTTTTCCGGGGTGCGGCAATTGGCAAATGAGTTACAAATAATATCGTAAAATAATGTAAGTACCTATGGGTAATACATGATAATGATATTATGATAATAAAATTGAAATTTTGATTTAGGGGTGCCAGGATAACTTTTCACGGCCGCTGAAATTATACCCACACGATCTTCTCTAACCGTCTTGCTGTCTGCGGTAAGTACCACTGGCGGGTCCTGTCCTTAATTTAGGGGGGGGGGGTAAAAGAACAAACAATTTACAACATCAATACTACGTAGAGATCTCCACTACTGCATTACAACAACCAAAACACGTGCTAAGACATAATACTACGGAGCTTGAGGGAGGTTATGCCCCTTTCCACCGGGATTCGTCACTGATTAGTACGACGGCTTTATTATAATATATTTGTACTTTGTTTTTGGTATCAAGGCGTATACACGTGCATAATATCGTCTTAGCAGACCTAGTCGCTCAATAATAATAATACTATTACTATTGAATATACTATTGCATGATAATATAATACGAGTCGACGTGCGGATACCGATAAATTATCTCGACTTTGATACGAGTTCGTAATCAGCAGGTGGTCGGGACGAAATTCGGTCGTGCCAAAAAAGAAAAACCTGAGACGCAGTCAGTATTATTCCTTTTTATACTTTTTTATTTGGGGCGCAAATATTCAGAAATATAAATTGATGTCCTCCGGCGGCGGCAGCAGTACCATAGTAACACAGCTAATAATCTTCGTTTTCGCCGCCTGCGCATAAAACAATATATTATAATACACAGCGGCTTGCTGGCGACCAGAAGTCTGCTGGGACGTGCGGCGGGGCAGTGTCGCATAACTCATTTTGACGTATACGTCGCGTAGGAACTACCCCAACCCCCTTTGCAAGAGTTGTTATAAACGAACATTATCGTATATTGCTATCATCGGCGCCCGCCGAGGGTACACGACGCTGGCCGACGTTTTTAACACTGTCTTTCTCTCGCCGAGAGATACAACAGTTAATAATAGCATAATGTCTTGGATGGTGATAGGTAGGTACAATTTAAAAATTCGTAAATTTAAGTACTCGTAATATTATGATACTATTGGGTCTTTCGGAGAGCTCAGATTTTAACTTATTATATTGTAAAGTGTTTTTTTCAAATATATATATAATTACTAATATAGTTACTATAAAAAATCAAATTTTTTAAGACATGGTTTACACCTTATATTATGGTTTTTCCATTTCGTTAGTACTTCTCGTAGTTACCTATCTACATTTTACAACATTATAATAATTTATGACGTAACTTATTTCAAGCAGCACTCCGGGCACATTAATTTCACTTTCCCAAGAATATTATTAACTCCGGGCTTAACTGCAGGGTTTACGTCATAGTTTCATATATTTCGTACGCTTGTGAAGATATCCGCCTGAAACATAGGCGGATACAGGGCTTAATTTCGGGGGGAGGCCGATGCCCCCCCCACCCTGGATCCACCGCTGGCGTGAAAATAAGTGCACTTTTGGCGTACTTTCGGGCCTAATCAAACGCGTGCTGCACGTGTCTTAGTGGGTATACTTTTTACGAGCGTCGCACACAAGTTCCTAGGCCCATATAACCGTTAAAAACACACACACACGCGTACTTATATATTATTTTTTTATTATACTCACACATTATTATACGCAGCAGTCGTAGGCGGGTCCCCTCGACCCCTGGTGGGATGATCTGCCTGTCTTTCGCCGCGGTTTCACCTGGCCAGAGAGTTGCACCGGTTCGAGACGATATAATATTATTATTATTATTATCATCATACTCGGACCGACGACCCGGCGGCGCGTAATCTCCGGACCCACCGGCCGAACACGTCCGCGGTCTATATACACATATCCGTGCCGGGTACAATAGCGCACTATTACAATATTATTGTGTATATTATTTTATGATATTATTATTACATAGAAACGTATAACAGGCGACGCGTACAATTTATAATAATACCGTACGCGCCGTGTACGCATTATTACGGCCAAAGAATCTGCTGTCGAGAGTGTTTTTTTCCCGTCGGCTTTTTTTCCTCCGTCCGCCTTTCTACAAAGTCATAGTATTCCAATTTGTCATCGTCGCTGCACCCGGCCGACTGTCTGACAGTGCGTACATACTGCACCCTCTTGGACGCGGCGGCGGCGAATCGCTCGCATTCCGTCACACAAAAGTCGTATTTCTTGTCGTCGTCTCGGCCCCGCGGACCACCGACCCCATATGTGTTTGTGTGTGTGTGTGTGTAGCTCAGCTATTTCTGCTGTGTGTATTTTTTTCAACCCCTATTCTTCGACTACTTCTTACCCAACCCCCCAACCCCCCCGCAGACACCACTATTATACCCGGATAGATAGATTATTAGACGCCTCTCTCGCGGCGGCCTTCGCGAGTTCCACGTCTACACCCTCGCGGCGTCGACGCCGGAAATATTGGAAGAATCTCTCCCCTGCCGGGCGGATGTGTTGATATCACCCACCCTTGCTCAAGGGTGCAGACGCGTCCGTCATGTCCGGTACACACACACACACATATAAACGCATTTCACGACAGCGTGTTGGCCGGTATACGGATATACGCGTGTACTGCACAATGCGTGTGCAGTGTATAATATACAGAGCGACGGAGATTTTTTAAATATTTTTTTCACTCTCTCTCGCCGTCGTCGACTTCACCAGCCGCCCCGTTTCACCACCACCTCCCTCGCCCGCCCACTAAGAGCCGGTCTTTTGATTTCGGATTTTTTTTTTTGATTTTTTCCAAGCAGTAATTTCGGTGACGACCGTAAATCCCGCTGTCGTCCGGCACCGCACCGTGCTCCGAGCTCGAAGATCGCGATTACACGGCTGCTCGCCGTATATATATATATATAGTGGGTATATACAGTATGGTTATAAACGTTTATATTCGGGGGCCGGTTTCAAAGCCGTTCGGTGTATAATACATATTAATCGTAGTCAGTAATATTCTAGACGTTTCAAAAGACGCTCGAGCGCATTATATCGTATACACTGCATACGCCGAGTTCTATAATCGTATTATATACCTATGTAGGTCTCCACGCCGACTACGTTCCACAGACGTATATAATATAATATTATTATCGTAATAATAATAATATTCCAACCCCGTCGCATCACACGCCGCGTGGTACACGGACTGCATATCATTATGATATTAATATATATGTTTATACATTATTTTAAAATATTATATGATAGTAATATCATTGATATACAGTGCAACCTCGATAACTCGAAGGAATATCTTCGCCCCTGCATTTCAATAAGTGCACACAATTTTTTCTGTAACTTTTTTCGCCTCCAACCGATTCGAGTTATCGAGGTTTCACTGAACGAAAACGTAATAATATGCAATAGTAGGTATCACCACGATAATTTATATCCACTTGCCTATACTCAAAAGCCTCGAGACGAGATCGGTTTGAAAAATATTTGCTTACCGACTTTTTACCGATTTGTCGGGGGCGCCAGTTTTATTCACAACTATTATATAGGTGCTACGATCTCTATTGTTATCTCGATGTGCAGAAATAACGGACGTGAGTGGTCTGCCTTGTCCGTCTGTCGGCAATTAGTAGACTCAACAACTGCTGAAACGCATTTTCATTAAAAGTTGTTTAGTGTCGATAGATTCCTTGTGACCGGGAGGGTGTTTAAAGCTCATTTTTCAACCCCCTTTAGTTGGCTAAAGCCTAAATGGTAGCTTACGCAAGCATTTTTTTTTTTCACGAAAAAAATAATAATTCATTTGTTCATTCAATAATGGTTTCCATTGTTGATTACGTATCATTTTATAATATTACTATTACAATAAATTAGTAGACAGACATAATATGGCATTAAACAAAACAAATCTTTGACACAGGCAACGAGGGAAACTTCTATACAACAAAATGTTCTGTTCAACGAATTACTGTTGACAACCAAACCAAATTAGAGCCCAGTGATTTAATTATATTTAACTAAATATGTATCTATATGTAGCTCAATTTTTTTTCGTTGCCAATGAGATCTCGTAGTAGGTACCTATGTAAGTTTCAATGTATACTGTTATTACCTATTTAATATGATATGATATCGTTCTAAAATAAAAATTTTCAATAATTAGTTTTAAGAGTCAAGACACAACATTTCGGCAGATTGATATTATTTTAATAGTTATAATATTAGTTTGGACGCGTATCCAATTGCCGTAATTCACTTTGTCTATACGTCTGCGGCCTTACGTCCGTCCGTCCACACAACAACAACAACAACAACAACAACAACAACAACAACAACAACAACAACAACAACAACAACAAAAATAATGAGAATGTCATACGGTCTGTATAATAAATATAGTGTGGTAGTCCTAATATCGACGTGGCCGCTGGTGTAGTTTATATATAACTACAGCCAATTAGCGGTTGAGCGCACCGGTTTATCAGGTATACGCATGGTAATCGTGGTTATCTATATGGATGTGTATGCGTATATACTATATAATATATATATAACACTATACCTACCCATATGTACACAACAATATAACAATACATAACATTTTATTATGGTAAAAGAAAAAAAAATATATTATGGTCGTCATCGATATCGCTCTGCTGGTTTGCATATTATTATTATTATTATTATTATTATATAATTTACATTACACAATATGTAGGTGCGTATTTTAATATATATAATATTTATTATTTATATAAGGTGCTGCTGTTGTCGATGATAAAATCAAAAATGTCCACCGATTATAATAAGATTATTAGGGACCTGGACGGGATTGGACATACAACCCTTTACCATAAAACTATTATTTATAAAACCTAACGTTATAATTTGTACATATTTTGTAGGGCATTAGTGGCACTAGTGTGTCAGTACAATAAAATCCTAATTTCAAATGTAACAATCGAGTATAGTTACATAATTTATCTTAAAATCATTAATGATGTAAAGGTAATAAAGTGTAAAAACGCTTACAATGCGTCTTAAAGTCGAATGATTTATAATCACTTTTTGACCGAAGTGTAACGAAACCTCGAAATGTATTTATTAATTATTCGTATGGCATGCGCATAGAAATTATACGGGCACCTACTCGTGGTTACCGTTTTCCTCTTTTTTTTTTATCTACGTCATTTCATTATATTATATTATGCATTATAATAGTAAAAGTAGTTAGAATAGGCGTATACATGCGAACTCAAATATAAAATTCGATCGATTAAAGTTAGTCAGCAGCAGAGACGACAGTTGTATTCGCATGAAAAGTGGGACATAGTTTCGCGCCATCGTGAGACAACCGCTTACGGTCTACGGGGAAGGACAGCAGCGGAACATTGAAAAAAGGAGAAGCAGAAAAGGACATTCCCTTGCGCAATATATACACAAAGTATATTATTATGTAGACGAGACCACCCTGCGGTGTACAACACACACGGGTTTTTCGTCCAAACCCACGACCTTATATTATATACATAAGACTGACTGTCGTGCGTACGTATATTATATATAATATATAATAAATATTTGATATCCGTCGGCCACGCGAAGTCGTAGTGTAACATAATAATATAACACTCGTAAACACAATTCGAGACGGAGCTCCGTCGATACGCCGAATATTATATTATTATTATTATTATACATCGCCGTCGGACCTGCACATATCGACCGGGATTGTACCCTCGGGTTACCCACACACGCTTACACATCGCCGAGTCCTCCTTATTATTCGTTGACCGTCGCGTGTAACGCAGCCGAAATTAGCCTAAGGCCCGGTCGGGTTTTTTTTTTTTTTTTGCTTCCTCCGCCGATGCAATTTCATTAAATATATCTCGCGCGCTCGATTCGGCCGCGTCCGTCTCTCTCGGTCTCTCTACCCGTCTCTATATTTGGCACACACGACGTTTCTGTCACTCGGATCGCGGGTTCGGTTTAGTAATATTTATTTTTTTCTCTACGCGTGTTCGAGAGTCAAACCAGTATTGATCTCTCGGCCAGTATTTCTTTTTTTCGCCTCGCTGCTACGACGCAACTATACGCGCCATACACTACGCTATACTATACCACTATACTATATATACGTTTGCAGCTACTACTATAATACTACTACTACTACTACTACTACTACGCTATCTCTCTCTCTCTCTGTATATACATATTATATACGTATACCAACAGCTACATATATATATATATATACTCGTCCAAACGTCGGCTCTCTCTCTCTCCCCTCGTAACCCTCTACGCGTATATAGACGGCCGCCGCCGACCATAATTCCGGCAACCGCCCCTCCTTTGCTCCGGCTCCCGAAACGTGGAGAATTGTTGTGTCCTGCATACAAAACAGTCTTGCACGCGCGCACCCGCCACGCACGCACCGCACGGCGGCGGCGTATATACACGTAACACACCCTCCGCCTGACAACCACCACCACCGCCGCCGCCACCACCACCCCCGCCTCTACCGTCCCGGGTAATCCAGGACCTTTTTCCTTTCTCGAGGAAAAAAAATCATTCTCGTTGTCCTTTAGCCCGCCGCCGTCGCTTTTCCGCCGTCTCACCGTCTCACCGTCCTCCCATATATTTCGCTACCCCTGCGCCGCACACACGTACTTACCCTCTCCCACCACTCCTCTCCCCCCGAACACGCTGTTTCTCGTTTCCTATTTCCTACTCGTCGTCGCCGACGTTGTTGTTGTTCTGCGCTCGCGGGTAATCGATACTTTTCGAACATGTCTTGACACTAGAGTTCAACGCGGTGGCAGCCACGCCGACGGCCAGTTTTCGTGTGAAACGCTCTTTTTTAAACGGGGCCGGGTCCGTGCGACGACACCGTTAGAGCAATAATTATACGTGTATTGTGTGTGTGTGTGTGTGTGCGTAGACTTGAGGCGAGAGTGTGTGTGAGAGAGAGAGAGAGAGAGAGAGAAAATGCAATATATATAGTCGGAGAAAACTCGACGTCGCGTCAACGATATTATTATTATTGCGTGTATAATAGGTATAGGCCGAGGAGACGTGACGCCGCTCTCTTCTTATTTATATACACAAGTAATAGTATTAAAACGACGCGTCCGAGTGCTCGGTGACAAGACTGATGGGTAATTACAAAGAAGAAGAAGAAAAAAAAAAAAGTAAAAACCTCGTCTCCGCGACTGTAATTATATTACTCCGTCGACGAGACGTGTTGTTTCTTTGCGTTCGGCTGCGAAGTACATTATACTATACAACTATCATTATTTATTGTACACGACCGTAGAAATTAGAAATAGCGTATAGTCAAAGACGATAGTAGTACAAAACGACGACGACGACGACGAAGCGTTTATATTTTGATTAGACGCGCTCGCTCGTAATATAGTATAATATTCGTCGTCGTCGTCGTCGTCGTCGCCACTCTGTACGAAAATCATTCGTTTGCCGAAAAAACTCGGACGACCTTACCAGTGTTATAAATTTTATTTTATTTCGCGTTGTTTTCGGCGGTGAAACCGAACGATTTTCGTGCGTATTGTCGGACTTTCAGAGGCCGAGAACCGCGTATTGTCCGCAAAGTCTCACGCGGGAGTGCGACGCCATAGTTTTTCTTTTGTGTGTTGCGTGCGCGAGTGCGTACGTGTGTACGCGAGTGTGTGACGTAGTCCCGCGACGTTTTCGAAACGAGCAAATGAGAAACCCAGTCACGGACACACACGAGGTTGAATGTCACCTTGCTCGTCGTCGTCGTCGTCGTCGTCGTCGTCGATTGTTGTCTGTCAATCAATCCGATAATATAACCCATAGACGGCGGAAAAAAAGTTTAAAAAAAAAATAAGTACACGTCGTGGTGAATTTGTATTCACCTGTTTTCTGCGGGGTTAGTCCTGCTGTTAGCGCATAATAATAATATATAGAGACACACTATAATAGTTCCATTCACGCGGAGTTCTAACTTTTATTTATATACCTATATGCAAACACTTTCAAAATTATTGCAAACAGTCGTGAATTAATTGTAACCCCCAGTTTGTAAGACTTTGCCCCGCCTAGTCAGTTTGGGTGGCCCAGAGTACCTACGTATTATTTTCGGTGTAGCTTCTTTTATTTGACCTACATGTGAGCTAGGCGTATGAACTCCACGACGAATCTCGTTTTGTCTGTTTTATTATGATGCGTATATGTGTTTTCATTTATCCATAAAGCTGACGAGGAAAAACGAAAAGACTTATTACAATGGTCCACCTGAAATTCGTTCCAATTCAAGTCTAAAACTGCAATTTTATATATATTATCTCCGACGAAATACTCTTTCCCAACAAATCAATAATCCGACGACGGTTGCTCCTCAATACAGACCGAACGTTATCTATGAATATATTTTATTGTATACAACTAATCGGTAACTAATTGTACGACAGTTGACTATACATTGTATACCTACAATAATTGTAGTGGATATATATGTTCGACGGGCTGCGTACGAGTCGATTCCCACGTACCCGTTTACCTAAATCCAGACAGGTGAATTGTTCCAGGGCAATTCACCATATGTATGAGTTGATTCCCTTTTTGTCGTATATACCAGTGGAACACGAGGAAAAATAAATATTTATGAGGAGCATGATGCACGCAAGTATTATAACCAAGACCTCGTGGGCAGATGCTAATTTTTGAAATCGACGGCCTTCCAGCTTCCCCTCAATAGCAGTCCCCAATTGTATATAAAAAAGCCAACTATACGACAATGATCGACAACATTTATAATAGCCAAATCAATAAAGTTCAACCTACTTTTATACAAAGATGTGAAAGCATAGTGAATAAAAAATTGTATTACCAGATTTATATTGACTTTAATTATTTCAAAACAAATTTTGGGAGACTTGTCGGTCAACCTCCCCGTGGTGTATATGCTGGGTAACGCTAATAGGACGAAATCGGGGAATCATCTATACCAGTGGTTCCCAACCTTAACCTAATCTTATATCCGCATACCACCTACAGAGGTTCAAAACGTTCATGTACCAAATAATCTTTTTGCTTTGCTTATCAAAAATGTATGTATACCTACGTTATTTCAAATGTATTGCATTTCGGGAACTAAAAAATTACCATAATATAACAATATCATTTAATGCACACAAAAAATTAATGAAATACATATGTACAATCATTATTTATAATATTATTAATATCGAAACATATTATTGTATACCAAATAATATTTATTGTGAATAATGATCCATTTTTTTTTTTTGTAAAGTGAGATTTTCTTAGCACGCCACTTATGACCTTTCCGTGTACCACATGTCGAGAATCCCTGATCTATAGGAAATCAATATTAACAAACATATAAATCAAGTCTCGGGAATCGACTCGCCCACATCGGTCCGACGAGCAGTTCACACGGAACTAGGTAAATTGGGTCAGCGATAATTAGGGTAGATTTTGAAAGCAGTAAGTTAAGTCCCGGGTAAAAAAAGTAGTAGGTAATATTTGGGTCCCGGCTAAAACCCACTTACCTACATGGTCGGCCCGATTATTTAAGTTTTTACCTAGAACATAATATTATTATAAACACATATATTTTAATTTGTGCCATAAGATTTTTTTATTTATACAATTTATAACGAGAACATAACATTTTATACCGTATATTTATTTAAATCAAATAATTATGTAATATAAAATAAAAATATAATATAGTTATACAATTTGTATTCTAATAAAGAAGATTAGATATTAAAAAAATGGAATGAACAAACTAACATTTTATTTTAGGGACTAGAATTACTTAGTACCTTTTTTTCGGGACTCAACTTAAATTCGGGACCCAAATCACCAATTCCGATTCGCACATATATAGGATCTGTTAATCTGGTAAACGAAATCCGGATCAACCGCAGTAATATAATATAATATAGTGTCGTATACCTAGGTACCTACATACTCGGCGTTGTACGTATTTAGGTATAGGTACGCGTGTCAATGTGTCAAAATATAATAATATATGGAATTTTACTGCGACATAATAATAATAATAATAATCGTCAACTGTGATCACATTAATATAAACACGTCTCGGTATACCTGGTAGGTGGTGGGTATAACCACTCTAATATACTTTGCTGCGACGACAAGCCATGTGGTAGAAACCGTACGGGAAATCTCGAGATATTCGTACGGACAAAAAAAACCGACTTGACGTTTGTCTGACGTGGAATTCATAAGCGCGTCACAATTTTTTTTTCCTTCAAACCGTCGTCGGCTCTGCTAAACTCGACTGCAGAGACCCGGAATAGTAATTAACCGTGATATTTACGTGTCGCACTGTCGACGCGGCAAATTACCACTGCATAGGTATGCGTGGTATACGCGTGGTATACATTGTAGGTAATAGGTATGTTATTAAAACATATCGTGTTACAGGTAGGTACTCGCGTCTCACGTCCATCTCGGCAGATATCGGGATACAATATTATATTTTGTATATTTTAATGATTTGTATGTTACCGAATCAGAAATAAAACGTGGTAACTATATCTTTATGGATTCTTAAAAAAAAGAAATAACCTCTTTGGCCAGATGTAATATAGACGTATCATAATAGATTAACTGTACAGGACTACTTTTCTATTAGTAATTGTTACATATTACAAATATTCGATGACGATTTTAGTGAATTTTTTTATAAGTTTAGTTGTGTTGACTGTAATATTAATATTGAATTTGTATTTCAAATGATTGTGATCTCGTGAACGAACATTGATGGTACGTCCAGTCGCATTGTCTGCTCGAAGAATTAAGTAAAAACCGAAAGAAAAAAAGAAAATATAATAATAACATAAACTACAGGTACGCGTGACGTGAACGTATTTGATGTTACGGTGTGTTTGCATATTTTTTTTTTTTAAACGAGCAAAGTGAATTTGAATTAATTATATAGGCACGCTGCACAGCCCGAAGTATACCTACCTAGCCTAACCTTAGGTGCGCCAAGTACGTTCGTGGCAAAAAAAAATTAAACAGAATTAAATCATCAATCACTATATAGGTGCATGTAATGCCTACATAATAATAATAATATTATGTGGTGAATAATT